>BKCH01000016.1:0-90000 GCA_008635985.1 Ficus erecta
TAATCCCTCTTTTCTAGTAGTGTACTTCCTGATAGCAAATGGGAAAAGACTACTTCTTGGACTGTGGCCGACACCATAGAAGACTAATTAGAGAAAATGGTCGTGTTCTCCGCTTAAAGATTGGGCTTTTTTGCAATGTTTTAAAAAGTCCCCAGTTTTCGGTTTTATTTACTAAAGTCAATAGGCAAGGGATGAGGAAAAGACGAAAGTATACTTTGAAGCGGACATTCAAAGTAAATAGCCCATTATTAATAGCCCAGGAAATAGCCTTCCACACATGTCAGAAAATAGCCCATTCTTTTCTCTGGATATTCTAATGGACAACCTTTTCTTGCCCTTCTTCTATCTTGATTCTTTACAAAACAGACATTCATCCAAATCCTCATACCCATTTCGGTGAATGACGCAATCATTTGGACATGCATGAATTTTTTCATATTCCATTTCAAAGGGCTCAACGTCTTCCTAACTTCATACATATTAGCCGGCATTTAATCATCAACTAATAGAACATCTCTTAGAAATTCTAAAAGAGTCATGAAACTAGAATTTGTCCACCCTCCCGATGCTTCATGTTCCATAATTTGACCAATGCGGACAATCTCGTATATTTAGTGCACCCATCATTTAAGGGCATCTCCACATCATTCATCATTGCATCAAATAACTTCGGATGGCGCACATAGTGTTCTTCCAAATTATTAATCATGTCAAAACAAATTATCTCTTACATCTTCCTCAACAATAAGTTCTTTTCCTTTGTTGTTTGATGTTGGATTCAAATAAATTTCACCGTATAAATACCATGTTTGGTACAAACGAATAATCCCACATGCAAGCAAATGTCTTCTAACTTCATCAACTGAATGAAATCTATGATTTTCACAATCCACATAAGGGCACCAAATCTTATCATTTTTATGTGAGTTTTTGCAAATGACAAAAATTCTTCAACACCATCTTGATATTTTCTAGTAAATCTATTAGCCCACGTCCATTTTCGATCCATTTGCAAGAAACCCTAAATCCAAATTAAAGATCATGAAATACATTCAATAATCAAGGTTTTGTAATTAAAATAATACATATCAAGCTTTTGACATAATTTAACAAATCAAGCTTTCAAAAAAAAAAAAAAAAAAATCTAAAGTTTTATATCTCTAAAATATATACAATGAATACAAAATAATTCAAAAGAGTAATTAATCACTTACAAATAATGACTATAAGAGAGTGTTGGTATGGCGGATAGTGGTAACGACGTTGAACGACAGTGGATGATCTGTTTTCGCAGGTCTCTATACTGTTTTCTTGGCTGCGGATTCTGCAAAATGAAATCAAGGCTGGTAGGGGTTTTTAATTGGAGATTGCATCACAGTTTCAATAAACAGTCGTGTAACCTCCAATTTCCACAACGGTTTAAGAAAATCGTCGTGTAATCTATAAGTTTCCACAACGGTTTAAAAAAACTATTGTGTAATCTTAACTTTCAACGACAGTTTAAGAAAATCGTCATGTAATCATAGGACGAACCATTTTGGATGACGATTTTTGTAAAACTGTCATGTAATATCCGGCGTCTATTTCAACTTTCTATGTTAATAGAAAACCAAAACCCTAATTTTCTATCTTCAAGAAATCACAAGATTCATCAAATACATCATAGAAATCCTATCACAAACAATTATGTGTATATGTATGTGCAAATGTGAGAAGAAGGATAGCATGTGATGAATCATAAATCATCCCATCATGAAAATTCACCATGACAAATCATAAACAAGCTTGACATAATTATTTAGAATTGCTAACCAATCATGATCATGGATTTCATAAATAAATATTTATATGTGAGTATAAACCCTACCTTAAATAAACGAGAAGGGCTTAGAGAAAACTCGAGAATCAAAAGAGAAGGAGAGTAAGAGAAAAAGAGAGTCTTTTTCTAGAGAGAGAAATTTGAGAGATAGGAGAATGAGTCTTTGGAGAGGTTGGAGGCCTAATCTCTTATTTATATTGATATCTAGGGTTACAGTCTTTCTATCTCTAATTAGGCTTCAATTTTCGAGCTTAGAAGACTTAAAATTCGGTAGAGTCGTTTTTATAATATTTGAAAATTTTGGGCTAAAACTGAAATTCTCGCAGGAATTTGAATTTTGAACATATAGTGGTATTTTGGTCGTAACATTTCACTCCAATGTCAGAATTGAGTGATTCAAGTGGCTATGAAAAGATATCGAAAAGATCTACAAATTTAAAAGCACAAAGCAATGTCAAATTTGGACGGTTTGAAGGTCAAAATTGCATTGGAAGATGGTGCTATTTTCACGGAATCTTTGTTTTGGAAAAAGAAACATACTAAAGTGATCAATATTAATTCTATTCAAACTAAACATCATAACACATACTAATCCATATAAATATACATAATATAAATGAACACAATTTTATGATCAAAATACTTCCAATTATGTAATTTCATATTTATCATAATGTCATAACCTAATAACTTATGCACACCAAGATTTCTCTTCGCAATCACCTGTAAGGAAACTCAATAAAGTGTTAACAAAATTATAAATCATAACTAATAACTTACTCTCTCTTAGCTTTTCTTTATCATTAGATTATTAGTACATCAGATATAACCTAAAGCATTATAAAATAAATCGTTACTTGTACATAATCATACTAAAACTTTACGCTATCTAAGCGTCTTAATCCTATTCACCGTTAAGTTAAATTCAAGATGTTGCATCTTCTTAACTGCCATTCCCCAGAAAAGAATGGCTCGATACCAAATGATAAGCTCTAACTCAATACAGAAGAATAATCAAGGAAAATTGGAGTGAACGATAGAGAATTGGACTGACATTTAGTGAAATGAACGGAGAAAAAAACACACAGTAATGGCGAGCTTTCGAGAGGCTCCCACTCTCTTGCCAAATCCACACTAGATTCTTCCTACCTTACTAACTAATAACCCCCCACACTTTCCACTCCATAACAGAAAAGTCACTCACTATAAGCATACTAACTAACATGCATCAAATTCCCCATAATACCCCCGCACTCCTCACGTGCTAAACTTGCTTGGTCCTCCTTGCATACGTAAAGCGGATGGGAGGCTTATTAGTCTGCCCCCCCCATAAGGCTAGCCATGGTAGCCCATCCTTTAGGTTAGGTTTGTTGGGCCAAATGTCTTTGCCAATCGTCCATCCTAATCCCTAGCCTAGCATATTTTAGATTTCATATTTCAGTGCTAGGTTAGGATTGTTAAGCTAAAAATGCTATTTACAACAAAGTGATTTCAATATAATATTTTTCGATGATATTTGTCATTTACACGAATATATAAATAGTCATAAAGTCTTGTATCCACTACCGTATGACATCCGATAATATAAACTTCAGTTACTGTAAATATGAATTTAAGTTATCAGGAATGCAAATTCATACAGAAGAAAAAGCAGCTAAAGTGAATGTAAATTCCCTTTATTTTATATTTTTTCTGCATTATTTACATTTCGAGTAACTGAAGTTCACATTACCGAATACCATCCAGTACCAAATAGGAGACCAACCCTATAAATGTATCATGTAATAAGATTTTTAAATAAAAAATTGTACGTAAATCAACTAGTTGTTACAAGTTTTTAAACAGAAAGTAATAAGTGCAAGATATATATGGTATGGGACCCAAGACATGTCCTAGATACATATACATACATACGTATATATATATATAATAAACACATTGTTCTTTCTTCTGTCTATCAAGAGCTATGCATGTCTAGTTAGGGTCTAATTTGTGGTAAAGTTTTGATCCTTGGTTTCAATTTCTTTAAGGAAAAAAAAACTTCACAAGTCTTTACATTTCCTAAAAGTATCATCCTATCATGTAGTTGGTGTTACAGCATGATGCCTTGTGATGTCTTCCCTTCGCTTACTTTATGTGCGTCATTTATCCAATTTCAGGCTTTTTAACTTTTTTCTACTCATTTTATTATCATTTTTTTAACCTTCCACACACACACACACACACACACACACACATATATATATATATATATATATTTGTATCCCTATGTGTGTGTGTGTGTGTGTCACGTTTACATTTAACATTCTCAGAAGTCAAAAGCAGCAAAGTATAAAAGGATATATATATATATATATATATAGCAGAATTTAAGTCTTAGTAACTTGAATTGGTTATAGTACAACTTATTGCATTCCAATAATTGATTACATAAACAACGAATGACAAAGACAAGGCACCCACATTGGAATTAAATTGGGTGGGCCTTTTTCTGCTTATTTCGAATTAATATGCTTGATTAATCATCAATCAACATTTTTTTTTTTTTTCTTTTGCCTTAAAGCTTATCCAATTCCCCCAATGCTTAGCTTACCTGTAATTTTTGATAGAAACACACATATTAAATTATTATCATCGTCTCTACTTGCACCAGAACTAGCCCCCATTTCATTCCAGGTAGTCCTGTGAATCGAAAATACGGTTATGGCATGTGGGATTGCAAGGGTATGGACAATCTATCTTCTGGAATGGACTTCTGTCGTAATACCAGTCTCCTACTGCCTTTGCAATTGTCTGCGCTTGTCAAGATTTTCAACCAAAAAAAAAAGGCTTCTTAAGAAGAATGATAAAAATGATTCGTTAGTTTATTAGATGAGAATAACATGGTCTTAGAACTGAGGCAAAGATGAAGTAGCCTCTTACCGTCCCCCCCAGCTTAGGAGAGTCGTCCCTCAGCCATGTCTCTTGCATTTCGGTTTGGCAGTGTGCATAGCATGAATCCACAAACAAGCCTTTTGAAAGGGAGCTGCTCGCGGCACTGATCGCGCTTAGAAACTGCACCCGAAAATCTATAACAACAAAAATGGCAATGTAGCAGACCGAGTTAAAAAATAATAATAATAATTTTCTCAGCAAGTTCAATCGAAGTTATTATATTGTTTGAGAGCATCTCGATTGATCACCTTGCATGGCATCGAGTTGAACACTCGAGCATTTCTTTATATCAAGCTTGCAATAATGCCAGGTTCCATGAGGATCAGCAACACCAGGTGCCAAGATGTTCTTTATCTGAACAAATGTTACAAGCTCCAGTTCAGGACAATAGAGGGAAATTACATAGAGAAAGAAGGCTTTATATTGCAAAATTCGTCAACTTACCTAGTTCTACAACATAAATTGTTGGTTCTTAGCTATAGAGCTCTCCAACATATAATACTAAACAGTAGATCAAATCGCTTAAGGAATAACAAAAGACGCACATTAACAAAGTACGCTTCATTCCCTTGGTAACAGAGCTAAAATAAAATAAACACTAGACCATAGGAAAAAATATAAATGAAATCCAATGAATATTTTACACCTACACACTAGACCCAAAAAAAAAACAAAAAAGAGAAAGGATCAAACTGAAATTACAATGCTTATTAAGCTAACCTGCCATGAATCGTAGGCTGCATTTACAAAGAATATTGGTGTCTGGATTTGTGATACCACATGCTGTGGGAAGAAGCACTACAGTAATGATGAAATTAAAAAAAAAAAAAAAAAAATCGTCAAAAAAGAGGAGATCAAGATGTTCAAGTGAAAAATAATAAACACGAATCAGTGCACCTACCAGCCCAGGACTCAATCTGGAAGTGCAAGATGAAGGCAAATTCTTCGCAGAACCCTACAAAAAATGTTCAAAACCAGAATTTGAAAGTTACAAGGGATATAAAAAAAGGAATCAATTGAAATATAAACTCTTGCATGCTTGAGGAACAAGAAGGAGAAAAAAAATGTCAATGATTACACTATATATGTATGTATGCATATATGAAGGGGAATCAGAGGAAGAAAACATATACATGTGTCGCGACAACTTCAGAATAAAAGGTTTCGATGTGTTTTGCTCCAGAAACATCCTGCCTGTCATCAAGGAACTTTTTATTTGAGAAACTGTCCCATGAAAAATTACGTCGGAACTAGCTAGAGGGAAAAGGAATAATGAACAAAGTACTTACGTATTAATGAAATAACCAGCATCTGAAAGGCATTTTACTTTAGTAGTTGAAGGCATGAGGGATCGGAATCTATCACAGTTCAGAATAGAAGTCAATCCGCCAGCTGAGCAACCAGAGAGAATTGCCTGTAAATAACAACTTACAAGTTTAAGTACAACTAGTAATAATGATATAAAAAAAAAGAGAGAGAGAGAGAGAGAGAGAGAGGAGGAAAAATAGGAAAAATCGGAGAGCTAATTAGTGGATCATACATTTTGAGCATTTTTCATTCCTTTGGCTTGTAGATCCTCTATGATTGCAAGAAACACCCTTGCACCTCTAAAGTGGAGATTGGTAGCCTGCAAGTGATAGATATTCCATCAAAAAACCCACCAAATTCATATACATATATACGTCTACATATTAAAAGAAAGCAAATATTGCTCTGGATCACGGGAAAACTAAAAGCCTGACTACTCATAAAGTGCCCTTTTTTTTTTTTTTTTAATTGGCTAAAGATTCGTTAAGTTTACTTAACATACTGGATTTACTGCTTCCACATCCCCGGTGAATGACGACCCGTCGCAGTACCTGACCTTAATTCGATTCCAATTATAGAAGTCTGGCATTGAAACAGAGTTGAAGTTTTACTGCTTAAGGAAGCTCTCAAGAGAATTGAAGAAGATTCAGATTAAAGTAAAAGAAGAGCTGCTTATAAGTTGACAAATTACAGGGACGGAAACTTAGAGAAGGGTTTTGTTTTTGTTAAAATGCAAAACATAAAGGGAGTGGCACAAATTAATGTTAATCCAGACCAAAAAAAAAAAAAAAAGAATTGATCGAAAAAATTATACCAGGATTGAATTTCTGTTTGTTGCTAAGAATCCCAGAAAATGAAAGTTCCTTCACCATTGCCTTGGATGAGCCTAAACGAGTGTTCTTACGCGCAAGGCACGTAGTCACATTGTTACACCAACCTCCTCCCTGAGCACCAACAAACAAAACCAGCTTAGACTTCATTTACAGTCTTTTCTTTTTATTTTATTTTTAAGTATACGATTCGAATGATGCAGCTTAAAGAGTGAGAGTCTTGTAGTACTAGATTGGACAAGAACAACAAATTTCAACTAATTGAAACCATTCAAGAACATTTGTCAATGTTTTTTCCCCCCCTAAAATAGTCTAATTAAGAAATTGGTATGTCCTCCCTGAAAAGAAACAGACCTCAATCTGAACCAACCAATTGTTGATTCCAGAACCAAATCCCGGAGAAAAGTGGTAAGCTGGTGGGCTTCCGTCCAAGCATACTGTTGAAATAAAAGCGTATGGTTGAAGTATGAAGGTAAAGATGAATGAATAACTCCGATGAAAATTCGAAAACAGAAAAATGAGAGAACAAACTGAATTAGTGTTACCGGCTCCTTTGGTGACCGCATTTTCGACGTAAGTTATTCCCACAGGAATGGCATCAGCTCGGAGCAATATCAGTGAACACGCTAGCAGATTCAACCATTGGCCTAACCTTGTGTTGAACATTCTGAAAACTACCAAAAATAGTTTAGGAATTGATAGAAAAGCAAAATAGCTTGGGCCAAAAAAATAGAAAACAGATATCCTCCTTCAAGTGTCATACACATGTACGTTAGCTTAAATAATAAGTGGACAAAAAAAAAAAAAATTAGAAAAATCCTTGGAATAGAGCTGAAAATCCTAATAAAAAAATTAATAATAATTTTGGTCTTGTCCCATGATTGGATTAGATCTTATCAAAGAAGCCAAAGATAGAAACTCTTGTTTAAAATATCATGTGCAAGTAATTCAATAAACAGACACGATATAATATACACCCTTAAAGACGAATTACCATTAGATAATTACAATCAATAAAATGATAGAGCAGGTCCATTAAATGATTAAATCAATGCTGGCTGGCTCTGTCATCTCATTTCTTAGAAAAAGCGTACAACTATAGTTGAGTACAAAGAGAAAACAATGAGCTAAAATAATGAAAAAAATATATATATGTATTAAAGAAGATGAGCAACTAATGGCATTGGAAAACTGAACACATACACACTCGAATAGAAAGTAGAAAGCAAATAAAAATGGCAAAAAAAGAATAAATCCCATTTGTAAGGTACGATGTTAAAAACGTTTTCCTTTATCATTTCATGAAGCCCAAAAAAAAATATATATCTAAATAAGTAAATTAGTAATGAATGGGAAGAGTAAAAGTCCAATATTGTTACCTGAAAAACTAGAGAGAGAGAGAATGCGATCGAATGAAGAGAAACCCACTTCAATGTTGTTGACGCATATATATCTGTGTGTGTGTATTGAGAAATAATAGTGGTTTAAAATAAAGGTGAGGGTGGAGATCAGTGAATGGGTGTAAAGAAGAAGTGCTCTATAAATGTATGTATATATACAAGTACAACCTCTAATGCAGCGAGCCCGAGAGACGACACATATTCTCTCTCTTGCTCTAAGATTTAATTACATTATTATTAATTAATTAAAAAAAAAAAAAAAGGGCAAACCGAAGGTGCGGGTGGATGTTGAATGACCCGACCCGCATGGGGGCGAGACAGCTGCAAAGCAAAAGCCCTCAAATCGAATCTTGTCGGTTTTCTTTTACGCGTCATTTCAAGCAACAGAGTGGCAGAAACCAATTGACATTTACTTTTTTTTTTTTTTTTTTTTAATTTAATTTATTCTTAATGAAAAAACGTCATTCATCAAGCGCTAACATCAACGGGGCTAATTAGGGTCCGTCTGTGATATAGGTTTGATTTCATTTGAATTGCATGTCTATTTTTTTTTTAATTATTATTTTAAATAAAAAAATTTTTAATTTTAAAAATAAGATGATGTTTAAATATATATAAAAAATTCCTTCTTAAAAGCTAAAGATTGTTTAGAATGAGAAAAAATAGTATTATAAATTATACATTATGAGAAGATTTTAAAAAGATTTTTTGCGAAAAGATTTAAAAAAAAAATTCTAAAAAATTACTGTAGAAAATAAGCTTGAAAGTAATATAGTTTTCTTTTTCAAAATGAGAGAGAAATGATGAAAAAGATTGAAAAATATACTCTTTTGTAAAAATTTTCCAATTTCCAAAATTGAAGATGTCATCTAAGCACGCGGTTTGCATTTATTTGAATTGGAAATGTGTATTTACAGCATTCGTTGGGTTCATTGGTCGGAGATAAAATTTTTACATTAGAGTTTGTTGACTTTTCAAAAACTAATTATAATTTTTATTGACTTTTTAGAAAAAGACAAATTAATATGAAAATTTTGAATTGGAGACTAAAAACCAAACGCATCCTTACAATATGTGTTTTGTTAAAATATAAATGGAAAATGAACTGTGATTTTTAAATAGTATAAAAATTAAAAACGTAAAACATGTTAAGAAAAAAATAAGATAATATGAACTTTGTTTCATTTCTCTGGTCGTTTTCAACGTTAAAAGACGATAATCATCTCATTTCAACTTAAAAATAAATATTATAAACTTTTAAAATTTGAGTTTCATGTACATTAAAAAATAAACAAATAAATAAGAGAGAGAGAAAGAAAAATATGAGAATTGTATTATAATTAATTGGAGTTAGAACTTTCAGAAATCAACCAAGAAAAGGTAAGTTGGAACTATGTTCTAAAAGGACCCCTACTCTCAAAATGAGGGAGGGATAGTAAAAAGGATTGTTAGGAACGTACTTTGATAAGGGAATTAAAAAGAAGAAACGGAGCATGGTAAAAAGAAAGGAAAGAGTTAAAAAAAAAATGCATTATTTTATAATTATTGAGATGAAGCTCAAAATAATCAATTTACACTTTTTTTTTTCAAAATTATCCATCTTTTGTTTTTTTTTTTTTTTTTAAATTTAAAGATTTAAAGATTTTTTTTCCCCGGCTTCGTTTTGTGATTCTGTGAAAGATAGAGCATCAGTCCCAGAATCTCAAAGCTTTTCTTGGTTGCTTCTAACGCATTCCCAGGTATTATTCACACCACTTTTGACTCCTATACGTATGAATAATTTATTGCGTAAAAGATATAAGAATACAAAGAGAAAATTAAAATAAAAAAAAGTACAGAATGGCAAAATAAGAATTTTTTTTTTTTTGAAATTCGACACGAAACTTCTTAACAAAATTTCATTAAAAAAAAAAAGAAGACAAAATCCTTTCCAATTAAGTTAATAAAAAATATAAGAATTTAACAAGAAAATAAATAAATAAAAAGTACATAATGACAAAACAATAAAAAGAAAAAAAAAAAAACCGAAATTTTATATGAGATTTTAAAAAAACACTGAAACTTTTAATGAAACTCTAAAAAATTTAGACGAAGTCCCTTTATAATCAAATTAAAAAAACCATAAAGATACTTTAAAAAAAAAAAAAAAAAACTCCATAAATTAAAAAGGAAATAACAAAAATAAATTATATAATGACAAGAAAAAAGGGGAAAAAAAACCCTGAAACTTGCTATGAAACTCCAAAAGAGTCTTGGATGAAAGAATTTTTAACCAAATTTAAAAAAAAAAATCACATTGAACTCCCTTACAAAACTTATTTTAAAAAAAATTCTAAAGAAATTTACTCTTATTAATGATAGAAATAGATTTGTTATTGAATAGACATAAAGGGGATTATGTACTTGTGTGTGTGTCTATATATATATATATATATATATATATATATATAATGAGATACGAAAAGGATAAAAAGAAATTAAAAAAAAAAAAGATTAAAGAATGAAAGAAAATAAATGAGAGAAGAAAAATAAAAACTTAAAAGAAAGAAAAAAAATGATAAAAGCAAAAAAGAAAAGTAAATAAACAATGAGTTGACATATGGCATAAGAATGGGAGAGTATTTGACTCTTTTATATATGTTAAAATTAAGATTAAGATAGGATACTATAGCATGTTTTTTTTAATAATGTTTTGCAAAAGGTTTTATGTATGAGTAAGTCTGTGGTAGAGTCTCATTTATGTACTCTATCAATAGAGTTCATTTTTAAACCGTTACGATGTAATCGAATGGCTGAGATGTTGTTTGCGCATGATAACTATAATGCATATTTTCTCATAGTATTATATACTAAAAAAATTAGAAATTAAAAAAATTCAAAGAAACTAAAAAAACTAGTCGGCAACCGTCCACCAACGGAGGAGGCAACGAGCGCCCACGCCCCCCCTCTCCCCGATGCCGATGAAGACCCCCTCCATCCCCACAACGCCGGTGACAAGCGCCCCCCAGCATCCCCTGCATGCCAAATTCGCTCAACTCACAACTCAGCCCCCCCTCTCGCGATGACGAGGCCATCCCTCCTGAGGCCCGTGACCCTAGGTGACGGACTACCCAACCACGAGCCCGACGAGGCAACGACTTGCGATCGACCCTACAACGTCCCCGATGACGACAACCCCCCCGTACGACGTCAAGCCGCTGGTGAGGAGCTCCCCCCCCAAACCATTCATTAGTGAAGGTCTAGTTTGTTTTTTAATTTTTATTATTTGTTTAATTTATTAATTAATCTATATTATTATGAAGTAATGTGCATGTTAATTATAATGCACAAACAATATTTTTACTGTTTGATCACATCATACGATTTAAAAATTAACTCTACTAATAAGGTATATAAATGAGACTCTATTATAGACTTATCCTTTATATATATATATATATATATATATATATATATGTAAAAACAAATGGTTGAAAAACGGTTGGGACATTGAGAGATCACATTAATGGAGAGTTTTGCTCTTTTTTTTTTCTTTTCTTTTTTTTGGTGGAACCTTAATGGAGAGTTGAGACAAAGGAAAGGAAAATCAAAAGCTGACTTTTTAATTATAAAATAGGAACACATGTATATGTAACAGTTATGGTGCAAGTGGGGAAGTAAGGGTGGGGGAATTGAAATCACTTAGCTGCATTTTTTCTGTCGGTGGATGAGCTATTCAATTTTCAATTATTATTATTATTATTATTATATAAATAAAAAATAAATAAATTATTAGATTGATCCCGATCTGTCATACAAACTCTCATAATGACGAAAGAAAAATCCCTATCTACTATTAATACGTTGTTCTTTAATTTCAGTGGATAGATTTAAGGGTTACATAAACACCCTTGTAATCTAGTAGGAGGAATGCAACCCATCACAATAATTCACAAACGCGAAAAAGAAATTTAAAAAAATTATAATAATGGGACTGGTGTTCGTCTAAGTCGTAGTCGTGAAGCTGAAAACGGGACCCACCGACTGGGAAAGTGAAACGTGGAGGCTGGTTATTGGGTGAGTTTGGATCAATCTTCCATCTCGCACGTGATTGACGGTGATCTCTACCTAAGCATAAGCTTTACCTTCTGCGCCCCCACAGTAGTGTTATGTGTATCTGCAATCTGGTAGGTGAGGAGCTACTTTCTATTTATTGGCTTTTTTCCCATTTTCTTTCTCAGCTCCTCTGTCATCCACTCATTCTTTGGAAGTATTGAACTTCAACTTATCAATTAAAATCTTGCTCTTGATCTTATCTTAATTAATGTTTTGGAAAATACTCATCACACACCCTTTCTATTTAGTTGAAATATCATCCTTATCCTTTTTATCACATCTCATCTACTTATGAAAATCAGTTATAATATACCACCCAACCTTAAGCAATTAAGCAATCGTTTGATCATTTTGCAATTATTTTTTTAGTTTTTAATCAAATCATATTTTAAAACAATATTTCATATAGGTTAGAAAAGATAGTCTTAAAAAAAAAAGAAAATAAAAGATAGTCTTTATCTCCGTGTAGTACCTCTCTCCCTCTCCCCATTTCTCTCTCAAATTTCTAATATACTAAGGTTTCCTTTAGGTGAAACTTCCGACGAGTTTTCGGCGATTTGAGATCCTATAAGACTTTGGCGATCCAATGGTTGTTTCATGTGGGATGATAATTTTGCACGATATTATATTATATTATATTCATGATTTACTTTTATGTTTTAGTTTTAATTTTGTAACAAAGAATGTAGTTCACCCAACTCTGATTTGTTTTGTTTGTGTTTTTCGCTTAAGTTGTTCACTAACGGTACATGTCCATCGTTTCCGTTAGTATTATGACTAGATGGAATTTCTTGCAACCTTTGTGTTGCAAGTGACCCACCACCGAGTCTCGCCTTATATCTTCCTCACTGAGATTTATCAAATTTTACTAATAGAATCGACCTTAGTCAACGGTTATGTTTCTTATATCACAGGATTGTTTCATCTTTGGTATTAGTATTTGTATCTCGTTTTAATTTGAGTAATAATTTTTCTTAGAAAAAAAAAAAGATTGTCTTTCAAAAAATAACTTCATTGGATATTTTGTGATTGATTTTACAAAAGTGTATTTGATTAATGAGAAGGGTAAAAATGTGTAATGCCTCCTCTGGGGAACATCACTGTTTACTATATTTTAACATAACTTTTAAGCTAACAATGATGAAAAATACTGAGAATACTGGTAATAGACAAATCACTATATTTAAACTAATGCAGTAAATCAAAGAAATTTTTTTAAAACTTAAATATGAAAATTGAGGTTTAAATTAAATACTGGACTTTAATGAACACGTAGCGGTGACAATATAGTTTAGGTAAAGAAACTTTAAAACATCTTAAAAACAGTCAACTCAAACTAAGAAAATATTGGAAATTATAAATGAGGTACATATAAAAAATATTGTATCATTAAACATAACTTTTAACATATTAAAACTTTCGTAAAAAGGAATAAAAATACAATCTATTAATCTTTACACCAATAAAACAATATTTAAATTTTTTTTTTTTTTTTTTAGGGTTACAGATGTACTTACTTTGTTCTTGAGCTTTTTATACTTACTAATCTCTCTTCGATGATGCGACTTCGAGTCCTCTTGGTGTGCATAAAACTTTAATAGTGTTTATGCATTCTAAAAATGTAACATAATATTAATTTCATAGAAATTCATAAGGATTTATTATATCACATTCATAACTCATACCATCATAAAAATAATTGTATAACTCATACTTAACATGTATCATCCACATAACATCATAGCATCACTTTAAACAAACACTAGTAAAAATTGTGGATTACACAACGGTTTTTTACCGTCGTGTAAAGTTTACACGACGGTTTAGCAACCGTCGTGTAATCCAGTGTCGTGGTAGATAACACGACGGTTTTGTTACCGTCGTGGTATCTCACTGTTACACCATGGTATATCGTCCTTCTGAACACATTACACGACGGTTCTTGAACGAACCGTCGCGTAATGTGCACTTTACACGATGGTTCTTGGACGAACCGTCGTGTAATGTGCAACTTTACACGACGGTTCAGCCAAGAACCGTCGTGTAATGTATGACTTTACACGACGGTTCTTGGCCGAACCGTCGTGTAATATTTTATTTAAAAAAAATTTGGGTTTTTTGGTGATTTCTCGTGCTAGCCTAACATGTATGTTATCCAATACACGATCCAAGATAGTAACTTCAATGATCAAATTAAAAATACATACCAATTTTTACATTACAAGTTCACATATTATAATTAATGAATTGCATTACATGGCTAGCCAATTCTCCCCTAATCAAATCCAAATCCTCAGAAGTAAAAACTTCTTTACTTTCAAGTACGTCAATTCCATTCAACACTATGTCCCTCATAAAACCTAAAATAAAATAACCACATTCAACACTTCCCTCTTGGAGAGGACAAGGACGGTTTGAGATTTTGGTTTTATAGTCTTGTCTCCTTCTAATCCCTTCTCCGGCCATAATCTTCCAATCCGATAGGGCCCTAGCAAATTAGTAAAATTCAAACTAATTAATTAAGATACATATAATAATTAAGATTAAAAAAAATTAACATATTAAAATTGACTTACATGTTCATTAGCTTCATAAATCGTCTCGTTTCTTCTCTCGAAGATGATCAAAATAAAGGACGAAGTCCTCCCATGGGTCAATGACTCCCAAAACCCAATGTCTCCCTCTGTTATGTGGCACAAGATAGAGTCGGCCTTTTGGTGCGTCACGCAAAAAGCTGATAAGATTGTCGGCTCGGTCTCTCATGCCAGCATCTTCAATATCTGTTCTCACCGGTGAGATCAAGGTTGGAGACACAAACACAAACTTCTCAGCTTGCCCGTTAATCCTACATAGTTCCTCCAAATATATGCATATAAGCGTATCAAAATTGTTACTGTACCTGACATTTAGAAGAATTTCCAGATTAAACAAATTTTAGAGATAGAATGTCATGCCTCATGTAGACTAATATACAATTTGCACTGATTTCTTGTAAATTAATGAACTCATAAATATCTTCAAAGCTCAGAAAGACAGGCATTTCAAAAGTCATGATCGTGCATGGTATTGGGACCTCAATCTGATTACCTTGACGCATGGAACTATGTGCATAATAAGCCAAAGGCCTCATCGCCATGTTCATGTTATTAAAGTCGAACAAAGGTTGTTCTTGTTGCACTCCTTGTTGTACCTCTGTCCGAGAGTCGATGATTTTATTTCCAAGCTTTTTTTGGCATTTTTTTTTTCCAGATGCTGGGTCAGGAATGTGACTAGGCCCTCGACTCGCCTTGTTCATACTCGTGTCGAGCTCGACTAATGTTTAAGGCCAAGCAACAAACCCATTAATAGCATCCTCCACAGTTGTTGCCTCGTACGTTGGTATAGGTAATTGTGCTTTTTTTAATTTTGGCACATTGATTGACACTCGCACGTTCCCTTCCCTCAGTGGAATCCCATGCACCGTATCGGTGGGAAGGCTCTCCAGCTATGCTCTTCCAAACGCAACAAGCAACTGTCCACCCTGCACTTCATCGAAAATATAGAGCTTACACTCCTGACTGTCGACTGCCATGGTTGGCGGATCAGGAACTCCATGTTGTTTTTCTTGGGCAGAGCAACTAGCCTTAAAGCTGTTGTGTTGGTCCACGGTTGGCACATTGTTGGGAACAACCGACGGCGCCACATCTTTGTTCGCACATAGACCACGCACCAACGCCTTTAATTCTTCTATTTCACGTCTCATTGATTGTACTTCATTGTCTTTACTCGAACTTCGATTTAGGTTAAAGTACTGATACGGCTTTACGAACTTTGATTGCCCACGGACACGCCCTTTGTGTTCGGGTCTAGATAATACCTGCGACAATACATCACTAGTGCCAACTGATTCGAAAGTGCCTTGGCTCTCCTGTGTGTTATACTCCATCTACAAGATAATTAACATAACTCATTTAAGATTAAGGGTTGTAAGTACATATACTAATGATGAAAAATTAATTGTTAGTTAGTAAACTTACTATCAACTCGCTAACTTTTTTACATGCTGGATCTTTCAACTCTCCATCAAGGCCTATCTGTTGCACAAGCCACAAACAATCTCTTTTTTCCCATTTCCCAGTCTTCTTAAACTGTAATTGAACATTGTTAGTATAAATGAGGACATAATGTTCTATAAATGACATATGATTTAGTATGAACAAAATTTTGGGGCATACCTTTTCCTGGTCGAGCTTCCTATATCCGTCTCGGCCTCCTCTTGATGAGTATTCGTTGTTTGTCCTTATTTCGCTTCCACGATTAGATAGTTGTTGGAATTGTGAGGATGATCTATACTGAACGAATTTCACCCAATCCTCTTCTTCTATATTAGGGTAGTTGTCAATAACTTTTTGCGGCCATGTCCAAACACTTTCTTCTGTTAAAAATCCCTCGATAAACGTCTTGTACAGATCATACCGGAAATTCCGTGCAACTTCACCACATGATTTTATACACGCATTCCGAAAGCTTTCATCAACAGTGAAAGAAGTAACGATTTCTTTCCAAATAATATTTTTCAATCCGTCTAAATCACGAGATCTCCAATCTTGTATCCATATTGGAATGTGCTCTCGAGCGAGCATACCAATCCAACTCATCAATTCGTCATCGTGCTTTCCTTCCGGTTGTCCTTTCTCGTCAAACGTGGCGGGAATTCGTTCACCCCTTCTCCTTGCCATATGGACCGTCGTTGGGGGATTGGCCCCCTTCTCTGGGGGATTCGACGACGGTCCGGGGGACCGTCGTTTAATCCTCCAAACCAGTGGGATTAAACAACGGTTTTCTGGACCGTCGTGTAATCCCTGTAAACCTGTTTGCTCACAACAAACACACGGCCTAATAACCCTGTGTTGTTTACAAAAATTATTGCTCCTGTATTATTTATCTTTATGCAAAATTAATTTTCAAAATATATATAGCAATGAACATGACAAAATAAATAAATTATACATCTTGAATTATAATAAAAACAAAATAACTCATGTACAAAATAAATGGCATAATGTTCAAGTTTTTTTCTTTTTTCGCTTTGCTTCCTCAACACGTGTCCATTCAATATCTGGTCGAACCAAGTGGGAAACATCATCATCGAATTCGTCAATATCCTCTTTCGGTGACATGTCGGAGCAATCTTCCTCATCTTCTTGACAACGGATCAATTTTGGCTTCATCGGCACTACTAAGGACAACTCTACATTGCTGGGGTCCGTTGTGTAAAATACTTGGATTGCTTGTGATGCCATAATGAATGGATCATTTTTGTACCCCAATCGTCTAAAGTCCACCACTGTTATCCCCTCACTGTCAATCCTCACGTAATTATTGTCGGCCCATTTGCACTTAAATAGTGCGACATGTAAACCACAGTAATCGAGTTCCCAAATATCTTCAATGAAGCCGAAGTAGTTCATAGTTCCATAAACTGGATTCTTGTCCTTTGCAGATGAAATGTGCATGGCCTTAGCATGGATACTGACACCACTATTTTGAATATGATGCTTCTCATCTCTTTCGCGAGTGTAGAATGTAAAACCATTGACGAAATATGATGTATACGGTGTAACAATCGTCGATGAACCTCTAGCGAGGTTCATTAACTCATGCGAAAAGCCGTCCTTCTGAAAGAGTACATGTCTTCGTAGCCACTGACGAAACGTCCGATTGTGTTCATCTTGTAGCAACCTTTCATTTCTAGTGTCAATGGATCAACCCTTCAAAACCTTCATGTACCTTTCTAAATGATACATCCATCTCAAGTACACCGGTCCACATAGCTTCACTTCCCGGACTAAGTGCACCGTTAGATGAATCATTATGTCAAAAATGAGGGTGGAAAGTACTTATCAAGCAAGCACAAAGTCTGAACCAACTCTAATTGTAGCGAGTCTAGTGTCAATGGATCAACTACCTTGGAGCATATCAAGTTGAAAAATGAGCATAACTTGGTAATTGATAATCTCATATCCTTCGTTAAAACTCCTCGCAAGGCCAGCGGTAAAAGCTGTTGCATCAAGATATGATAATCATGTGTTTTCATTCCAATCAACCTCAGATACTTCATAGACACCAACCTTTTGAAGTTAGAAGAATACCCGTTGGGCACTTTTACAGAAGCGAGCCACTCACAAAGCTTTCTTTTTTCTTGTCTTGATAATGTGTACTTCGCCGGAGGTAAATAAGTTGCATTCCCTTTTTTTGTAGGGATCAAGTTAAGTCTAATATTCAATTCCTTAAGATCCAGCCGTGCTTTTTCACCATCTTTGCTCTTATTAGGAATGTCTAGCAACGTGCCCACTATTGATTCACAAACATTTTTCTCAATATGCATCACATCCAAGCAATGGCGAACAAAAAGTGTCCTCCAATATGGAAGTTCGTAGAAGATTGACCGCTTTTTTCAAGGTCCATCAACCACGGGAGTATTGTTGCTCCGTTTTCTTTTCCCGAGCACCACTTTCAAATCCTTAACCATCTAATAAACACCTTCGCCCGTCAAAACCTGCGGAGGGGTTCTTTCTTCCGTGTTACCATCGAACGCCTTTTTCTGTTTGCGGTATCGATGATTTTGTGGTAAGAATCTCCTATGACCAAGGTAAACAGTTTTCTTACCATTCTTCAATTGGATGGAAGATGTTTCTTTCATACAAACTGGACAACCGATAACACTCTTGACTGAATAACCAGATAGATTTCCATAAGCAGGAAAGTCATTAATTGTCCACATCAACATTGCACGGAGTGTGAATGTCTCTTCACGGTAAGCATCTCTAACTTCGATCCCCTTTTCCCATAAGCTCTTTAGATCATCGATTAGTGGTGCTAAGTACACATCAATGTCATTCCCTGGTTGTTGAGGACCAGATATCAATAAGGTCAACATCAAGAACTTTCGCTTCATGCTCAACTTCGGAGGGAGATTGTAGTTGACAAGTATGACGGGCCAAGTACTATGCCTACTACTCATGTTATCATGTGGGTTCATTCCATCCGCCGACAAACCAAGACGTAGATTCCGTGGTTCCGCACAAAATTCAGGATGATCGGCATCAAAGGTCTTCCATTGTGGTGCATCGGCTGGATGTTTAAGCATGCCATCTTCAACACGTTTATCATGGTGCCAAGTCAAATTCTTGGCATGCTCGGCATTACGGAATAAACGCCGCAGACGCGGTGCCGGAGGAATGCACCATAACACCTTTGCTGCAATTCGTTGGATTCTTGCCCTTCTTCCATCTTGACTCCTTACAAACCGGACATTCATCCAAATCCTCGTACGCATTTCGGTAAATGGCGCAATCATTTGGACATGCATGAATTTTTTCATATTCCATTCCCAAAGTGCTCAACGTCTTCTTAGCTTCGTACATACTAGCGGGTATTTTATTATCAACCTGTAGAACCTCTCTTAGAAATTCTAAAAGAGCCGTGAAACTAGAATTTGTCCACCCTCCCGATGCCTTCATGTTCCATAATTTGACCAATGCGGACAATTTCGTATATTTACTACACCCGTCATACAAGGGCATCTCGACATCATTCATCATTGCTTCAAATAACTCCGGACGATGCACAAACTGTTCTTCCAAATCATTAACCATATCAAACAAATTATCTCCTACATGTTCCTCAACAATAGGTTCTTTCGCTTTGTTGTTCGATGATGGATTAAAACACATTTCACCGTGTAAATACCATGTTTGGTACGAACAAATAATCCCACGCGCAAGCAAGTATCTTCTAACTTCATCAACTGAATGAGATCTATGATTTCCACAATCCACACAAGGACATCGAATCTTATCATTCTTCATGTGAGTTTCCGCAAATGACAAAAATTCTTCAACACCATCTCGATATTTTCTAGTCAATCTATTAGCCCACATCCATTTTCGATCCATTTCCAAGAACCCGACCTAAATCGATATTAAATTTATCATACAATTTATTCAATAATCAAGTTTTTACATTTAAAAACACAACATATATATATATATATTAAGCTATTGAAAAAAGTCAACAAATAATCATACTTAAAATAAGAAGAAAAAAGAGAGAATATATTCCATTTTTGACATCTATAATAAATCGTCAATAAAAATCAAATAACTAAAAAGAAGAGTAAGTAATAATCACTATACTTGCAAATATTCAGTATACGCGAGTGTTGGTTTCGCAGTGGAGGAGACGTGGTTTCGCAGGTCTCTGTGATGTTTTTCACAGCTGCGCGACAGTTCTATAGTGAGATAAAATGAGAGATGCTGTTAGGGAGAAAAAATTAGGAATACACGACGGGTTTTAAAAACCCGTCGTGTAATCTAGAGATTACACGACGGTTCAAAGGAACCGTCGTGTAAAGTACGGCAAACTAAAACTTTACACGACGATTTCTTGAAACCGTCGTGTAAAGTCCAACTTTACATGACGGTTCAATGGAACCGTCGTGTAAAGTGGGTGCGAAGAGCCACTTTACACGACGGTTCCATGGAACCGTCGTGTAAAGTTGGACTTTACACGACGGTTCCATGGAACCGTCGTGTAAAGCGAGTGTCCACTTTACACGATGGTTCAAAGGAAACGTCGTGTAAAGTCCAACTTTACACGACTGTTCCATGGAACCGTCGTGTAAAGTGAAGTTTACACGACGGTTCCATTGAACCGTCGTGTAATCTACCTTTTGTAGTAGTGAAATCATCATGTAAAGATAGATTCGACGACCGTTACAAGAAAGATCATTTCAAATCTCATTCGTAACAAATTTTATTAATTTCAGTAGCATTGGAAACTAGACTCATAGATATTTCCAACGGTATACCGCATGACTGATTTGGATATTGTTAAGGCATTCAAAAATATATCACAATATAGAACTCAAAATCTCGTAGTTGTACTTATGGCAGATTTTTCGACCTCTACGAGAAAATTGATAATATATTGTATACAAATTGAAATCATGCAATTATTATTTCTAATTAAGATGGACATCTTTCTTTCAACGTTTTACCCATTCTGCTTCGAGTTTGTTAAAGTCATAAAAACTATAATACAAATTGACTATAACAATCCCATTTTTAGAAAAATTCCAACTCTTAGCATAATTTTAGAAAATCTATAACTAATTGTACAAATCTCTGTTTTAAGTTATCCATATATCAAAACGAATCTTAGGATATCTAGTTTATAAATAAAATATTGATTTAATCAAAATCAGAATAGCAATAAATAGTATTTTTTTTTTATGAAGATCCAACATTATTAATTTTGATTATTGGAAAATTTTCAAGTGGTCCATAATTAATATATTCTTTAATTTAAGCTTGCTTGGCAGTCTACCTATCATTACAAGTACACAGTTTTCTTAAAATTTAACTAATATTTAGTCAACATTAATCAAATTAATATTTAAAACAAAGTTAATTTAAATTTTTTTTGTTTTTATAGAATCTTAATCAAAAACCTTAACCTCATGAAACTTAGGTTAAAATAGATAGACCATTAATTTTATTAATCAATAACTTATGTATAAATAACAGTTCAATTTCTCTCAAAAGATTAACATTATTATCAATGAGGTAAATACAAGTTTTTAAGTTCGTAGTCCATATTATCAACATTAAAAGATTAGGGTATAAATTACAAATATGTAACATGTTTAGAGTGCATCGGAGCAAAAAAAAAAAAAAAAAACAAATCTATATTTTAAAAAAGAAGAAAATCAACAGCACAAATGCTCAACATGATTTGATAAATGTGTCATCATTCATGGATAGAGAGAGAGAAGATTTAATAGGAAAAAGCACCATGCATGAAACTTCATAAAAACAAAGGATATAATCATATGATTGAGTTAGTTAACGAAAAATTATTAAATCTCCTTAAATAAAGAAATTTCCAATTATGAAGATAACTACAAAACAATACAAAACTTCTAATCAAGGTAAGTACGAAAAAAAAAATTACAACTTTTCCTAATATATCCCTGCAAAATGGAGTTTCAAGAAGAGATTCCAATACCGAATCATAATAGAAGAAATCCTTAGGGGTATTAGGAATATCATTTTTTTTTTGTTTTCTTTTTGTATTGGTTTATTTTATTATGCCGTTTGGGTTATTGCGCCAGCCCTTAAGAGTGGAAAAGAGGGAGAAAATGAGGAAAGAAAGAGGGCATAAGCTAGTGGATATTGGCCAGAGTTTTACGATGCTACCTCTGGGCGAGTCGTTTGTTTTTGGCGGCACGATTCTAATATAGGATTCGAATTAAATAGATATTTGAACTAGAATGAGACTTATACAAATCTCTTTATAAGTAGATTTTCTATTTAAGTTCCATATATTTGAATTATTTAAATTGGGAAGCCAAAATTCAAATATATCTCATGCTGATGGGATTATCTCAATTCCTAAACTTGTGGAGTGGATAATTTTGATGATTATTGTTAAGATGTTCCACCAATCTCGGACTGGTCGACTCTTCATGAGTCTTTTGGTGAGTTAGTCGCTTGTTGACTCGTCTGATGAGTCATTTGGTGACTCATTCTCGATTCTAAAGGTTGTCGGATTATGTGTCGACTTGGAGCTCATTGGTGAGTCAATCTAGAGCTCGTTGGTGAGTCAATCTGTGAAGTGGTGTGATGCGATTGGTGAGTTGCATTTCCACTCTAGTTAATGACGTTCTGAGAGTTGTATCCGAGCTGATTCGTGGTTTCGAATGATCTGAATCGACACGTAGACAGTGAGAGATGCTGTAGGAAATTTGACCTAAACAATAATTATACATACAAATGAATTTGTTGAGATTATCTTTTATCATTTGTAATTTGATCCAATTTTGTCAAAAGAGAAGTTTTAATCATAAAATTCAAAACATAAAGATGATTATGATGTTCATAAGAGAAAAATGCTATAAACGCCAATTTTAATCCCAACTTTTGAATACCAACCTATATCGCATATAAGTTGTTACTATTTTATTAATAAGTGTTTAAAGTATTGTCACATTAATTGATTGTATCTAATAATAAAATATGATATGTGAATTGATACTTAAAAAATTGAGATTAAAATTGGTGCTATGCTTTCTAAAATACACAAGTTGAAACATAAAATTTAAATAAATAAAACGCGAGGGAAGTAGCAAACCTTTTTCGTTTAGCTTATGAAGAAGAATCATATGCTATCTAGGAGGTGATCACCAGATTGTACCTTTTTTTTTTTTTAATAGCAATTAAATGCAAGCAAACATCACACGTATTATTGATGGTGGAAATAGGGGCAGTAGTCCACTCTGTTATCAACAATTTAATTAAGACACTTTAAATTTGTATAGTTGAAAATTTGAAATTCAATTTCAGAGAAATTATTGGTTCATTAGACAAGTGGTTGGCAATAATTGTGAATTTTATTTATTTATTTATTTCTTTTATTTTTTGTTTTGCTCGTAGTAATGGTCCATAGTCAATAGGAGGATGGTGTTCCTCGTGTTGAATTATGAAGTATAATTAATATTCTGAAGTAGAGACAATATCTGGATTAGAGTGAGTTGAAAAAAGAAAGAAAAAAAAGAAGAAGTGGGTAACAATTACTCGATTTCTCAAAACGTTATTTAATTTAAATGTTACACTTAGGCCCCATTTGGGGACATATTTGAATACTTTGTTTTGGAGGTTTGAGATAGTTTTAGTTTTGAAAATGTGTGTTTGGTGAAAATAAACTGTTTAGAGTGAAAAAATGTAAAAATTTAAAATGTGTTCAGAAAAAAATTAGCAATATGGATCTTGTTTCGTTCCTCTTGAAATTCTATGTAATTTAAAAACAAAAATCATCTCATTCCGACTTAAAATGATAAAGTTATGGATTTACATTTTTTGTTTTTTTTTTTCTGCAGTTTTACTATTCACGTTTCCAAACATTTTCAAAAAACTCAAACTTAAAAGTCCATAATTTATCATTTTAAGTCGAAATGAGATTTTTTTTTTCAAATTGTAAAGAATTTTGAGACAAATGAAACAAGATCTATATTACTAATTTTTTTCCGAACACATTTTAAGCTTTTACATTTTTTCACTCCAAACAGTTTATTTTCACCAAATGCATATTTCCAAAACTCAAACTATTTCCAACCTCTAAAATACCGTCTCCAAACATGACCCCAAATGGAGCCTGAGTTTTTTTTTTTTTTTTTTTTTTAATCTTTAGAAAAGTGAATACTAAAATTGAAGGAAAGACAGAAATATGTTTGGAAAAAACTTTTGAATCTTAATTTGGATCTTAAAAACATTTATCTTAATTTGGATCTCAAAAAACTTTAGAAGATTTTCTTTTTGTTTTTTTGTTTTTAATTTAAACTCAGGACTTCAAGTTACAGTGGAGGAAAACAGTTTCCTATAAAACCTTTGATATTAAGACACTATGCAAAACCCCGACATAATTTGTTTAAAGGAGGGGCATTTGGCATGGGATAATCCTAAGAATGGGAAAGAGATTTTTATGTTTAGTTCAAGTATTGGTCTTTTCTTAAACTCAGGAAAGTAAAGTTCATAGGTTTCATTTTACTGGACTTTGGGGTAATCCTAAACCCATCCAAAAAGGTGTTATTCACATATCCTTCAATAAAAAGCATGATACCCTAAAACTCACTCACATCCAAGGATGAAAATATCGGTATTTACAGAAATATCGGTACTTAAATTTTACAAAAATATCGATATCGGTAGAAATTGATGTAAAATATGGAAATTCATTTTAAATAATATATTTTTCAATAAAAATTTATGAAACTCTAAAATAGTTAATAATACATAAATTAAATGAAACTCTGAATTAAATACTAAGTATTTGACAAATTTACATGGAAAGAATGGAGCATAATACAGTAAACGATAAGTTGATGTTCATCAATTAAGTAAAATCATTGAAATGTAACATAATATTGGTAGATTACATTCATTGTTTCATACCTGGTAAGACAACATTAATATTAAAAAAAAACTTTTAAAATGTTCGAAAGTATATGCAATATCTTATTAATTAGTGTAAATAACATCGATACTAAGATAATATGACATTTGAGTATTTATTTTATATAATTTTGAACATGCCACATGTCTCTCAATCTTTACTATATAAATATATATATAAATTGTGCGTGAATTAAATAAATCATGAATTTTATTATGATAAAAGATAAAAAATTATATTACGATTGGCATTTTATCGATATTTTTGTGAAAATTTCCATGATCTTTTTGTCATTTACTACTACACTTTTCACAGAAATATATATTTTCGTAAAAAAATCGATATTTACGAAAATTTTCATAGAAATTTCATGAATATTCTACGGAAAAGATATGACACCCCCTGTTTCCATATCGGTACTTCCAAAATACGGAATATTTGTAGAAATATCGGTGGAAATGTCGATTTTTCAATCCTTGCTCACATCTTCCAAGCCACAAACACCCTAGGTCTGCTCTTCCTCTATCGTCGTCGGAGGTTCATCCACTGCGCCACCGCTGGAGTTCCGTTCACTGTACTACTGCCATTGTCGGAGCTCCACCCTTGTAGCCGTTCATCTTTTTGGTAAGATTTTTGTTAATTTCTTGCCCTTATTACGTTTTTGTGTTTGAGATTTAAAAAAAAAAAAAAAAATCTTTTCACACCCTTGATGCTGATCATCTCTTTGCAATTTTTCAAGATTTTGTTTTTGTTTTCTTTCTTTTTTTAACCCAGCTTGCATTTGCCCAGTGGCTTTCTTTCAATATTGTGATGTATTGTAAAACAGGATTTTATTTTTTAGCTTATTGATCTACTAGCAATTTATTATATATATCTATATATATATTGATGTGTTGCTTAACGTTTATGTGTTTTATTTTTTGTGATGATTTGGTTTTGTTCTTTTGTAAAATCATCTCTTGAGCTAACAGGGGTTGAGAAAATTTCTCAATGTGTTTATCAATTATTATTATTTTTATGATATATTTGTTACAGAGCCATCCAACTGCAAAAGGCTTAAGGAACAAGCCTTTTTCCTTTTTTTTTTTTTTTTTTTATACATATTAGGTTCTATTTATGGCCAATTCTATAATGAGGTCAATTTTTTTTTTACCTCATTGATAGTGTGAGATCCAAAGGTCAGAAATGAGAGGATTAAAACATGGGCCCATTAAATGGGCTTGTTAAGATAGGAGCGGGTGGAGAGGATTGAAGCCGGGGGTGGAGGAAAAAACAGCAAAAATTGACGGAGTTCACTACTGGTTGCCGCCATCCTTTGAACCCAATCGTGGCGGGTGATAACTTTATAAAATAGAGTTGTTTGATCACTTTTACGCACTAAATTTGTTATGTTCTTGATCATTTCAATCAATTTTAAGTTAATTTAGTTTAATTTTACTTAATTTTAATTTAGAATAGTTTATTTTATTTTATACTATTTTATGTAATTTTATTTCGGTTAATCTTAATTTTAATATATTGTTGTTAATTTTCTTATTGTGTAATTCAATTAGGTGAAATTGGACTTGGAATCAAATTTGGGATAAAAATGGCAACTTAAAGCTTGGAAAATTCAAATTAAATTCGTAAGCCAGCTAGTCCCACTCGCAAAGAGAGTTGTGCATGTCCACTCGCTCCGTCATCCGTAAGATTATCAAGCAAACGGTCCAGATTGCACGGCCGTGAAACGCCCCGACAGCCACGTGTCACGTCAGGCGTGCCCCAGCTAACCAAGTCAGAGTTGATTTCCGTACGCACATGTACACCTATCCCAGCGTGAGCTCGTTCTTTCATCAAGTTGTTTCAGCCACGCGTCCATTGGGCTTCATCGTGCATGTCTACTTTCAAGTTGCCATTCCGCCATCGCCACGTGCAGCTGCAGCCAAAGAAAAGAAAGAAAAAAAAAAGGAAAAAAGAGGGGGGGCGTTGGCAGCGTTGGAGGCCGAGTGCGAGGTTTGGTCAAGAACAGAGGCCAAACCCAGAAGAAAGAAAAGAGAAAATGAAGAAGAAAAAGAAAAAAAAAATAGTATTGTATGATTTTTAGATTTAGTTTTTATTTTTAGTTTTATACTTTATTTTCAATAAATTTTAAGGAAGATGGCATTTGAAGAACAAGAAAAGAAGATGGAAAATTGGGAAAAAACTTGAAGATTTGTGAAAACAATTATTGAGGCTTTCATTCCTTTTTCGTATGTTTTTTATTTTTGTAATTGGATGATACTTGAACCTTTGATTTACTTAAATTTGTATTTATTTTTATTTATGGGTATTGTGTAGTTTGTTAATTTTAAGGTTTGATGTAGTTCTACTTGAACTAGGTTTTAATGATTTAGTTAATTGTGAATTTAATTTAATTTCAATTCATTTGTGTTCTTGGTGCGTGAAATCTTGCAATTGTACAAGTAGCACAAGTAATTGTTAAAAATAATGGAGTATAAACAACGAACAAGAGAAATAAGTATAATATAAAGAAAAATTATTACAATCGAAATTCAACCTTAACTTGAATAAAACAACACAAAGAAGAAGATCGTTAAGGCACGTGAGACACGCTTTACTTAAAACAAATTTGTCCCCTCCGGTAAGTGCATGAGGTTCCAATGGACATTTGTCTCCGAGGATATAATGACGAGTAACGGTAGTCTAACACGATCGAAAACCGATTCCAGCAAACTTGAAAACAAAGCCTCTCATCTATCACCAAAACTACAAGAATCGACTACAAGAGAATACCACCCAGAACAAAGAAAACAAGAGAGAACAAAAAACTTGTGTTGTGTGTTTTTGTATGTGTTCATCAAGCTTGTGGAGGCCTCCTTTTATAGACTCAAAGAGGAGATGTTACAAAACCAAAATCAATAGGCTTTAATTCGGATTAATGAGAAATAATACAGTCCATTAATCTTTTGATTAATTTTGGATTAATCATGCCTTAATACCCATATTAAACTACACTAAAGCCATGGAATATCAATAGTTAGCTGTTGATATTCTGGAGAGAAAAAAATCCGAATTTATGTTGAAAAGAGCAAAAAAAAAAAAAAAAAAATTGCAAAACGAAGCTCGTGCGAGCGCAAGCTCGACGGACCGACATTCGCGTCATCCACGTCGTGCGGGCAAACACATTGGGCCCTTAACCCACCGGGTTAGTGATTTGCACCCCCTCTGCGAGTGAGAGAGCCTCTTGAGTACACCATCTTTATCGCGTCCTTTATGCCTAAGCAATGTGAGACTCCACATTTATAAGCAATTTTCCAACAAAATTCTATTTCATTGGGTACACTTTGAGCATCAATTTCTTATTCACCTGAATACCATTTTGAGCGTATGAATATATGATTTCGATCTCCTCGCTATGAAGAACACAAATCAACTAAGATCCATTACTTTTACTAAGTAGGTCCCACTCAAAATTGGACCTCAAAATGGCTCCTCAAAATGGTATAAACCATTTTTCCAACAATTCCCCAAATGAATGAAATTGACCAACGATGAGGGAAACAAAAGACACTACATGGTGATAGAGTTCTACGGTTAATATCTGCATAGGATAGGTAGGCGTTAACCCTTGAACCTTCCCTTGTGAAAGTATATTTACTTTACTGGCTGATTAGTAGACACAATGTCCTTGAATTGTTCTGCTATTTGTGTAAACGATAGTATACCTCACACATATACATTCCTGACACAGTTTCAATTCTCATGGTTATGTCCATTTTGGCCGTGGACATCGTCCTGGTTGTGCAAGAGTTTTTAAATAATTGAACCATAGCAATTCTCATTTGAAGCGGACCCATTTCTCTCTCACATAGGCAATTTCTTAATCAAGAGTATCCCGCATTACTCCGCTCAGATTCCCGAAGCTTAAGAATCATTAAAAGTATAGCTTAACTTATCTCGAACGGGTATCACTGTTTTCATCACAAGAATGGGCTGGAAGATAACCCCTACAGTGATTCTACTTGGTCTATACAGTTTAGTTATCCCATTGAACCTAGATCTTGGGATCTCCAGTCAACGATGTTGGGTTTCCACTGTTTCGACCTATTATATCATGGGCTTAAGTCTCATTCTCCTTGATGATTTCTTAACTTGATCTTTATTCAACCATTTGGTTAACGGATCCGCAATATACATTTTTTTACTTTACATAGTCAATTGTTATGACTCTAGTTGAGATTAATTGTCTAACGGTATTATGTCGATGAAGAATGTGTCTTGACTTACCGTTATACATGACTTTCTGTGCCCTAGCAATAGCAGATTGACTATCACTACACATATTGCAGCACAGGTTTCGGCTATTCTGGAATATCTTTTAAGAACTGTCGTAGCCATTCAGCCTCTTCACCGCTTTTATCTAAAGCTACAAACTCAGATTCCATCGTGGATCTGGTTATTACCGTATGCTTAGAAGATTTCCATGATACTGATGCACCTCCCAGAGTAAACATATATCCACTGGTGGCCTTAGAATCATGTATATCAGATATCCAGCTTGCATCTGAATATCCTTCTAGAACAACAGAAAATCTAGTATAATATGTAGCCCATAGTCATGAGTATATCGTAAGTACCTGAGTACTCTAACAATTACTTTCCAGTGGTCATGTCACGACCCGACCTATGTAGGGCCGTGATTTCGTACTTACTTAACTTAAATACCAACTTTGCAACGATCCGATTTCGTGGGGTCGTAACCTAACCATGCTTACTTAAACATACTTTATCTTAAAACTTACTTTTGCTTTACATAAAAATACGGAAAATGTTTTTTTTTTTCTTTTTAACTCAATTTAAAACTCAAAACTCAAAACTCAAAACTCAACTTATACTCATACTTATTTATATGTACTTACTCGAGTACTGAGTTTTCAAGCCACATTTTAACAAATCATACTAGTTATCATATACTAGTACCATCGACTTATCATAATATAATACAAACGCATTTTACAAAACATATTTTTCAAAACCCGTGATGGTGTCCAACCCAAATTTCACAGTCTGTAGTGCCATCTCTCCACAGTCTGTCAAGCATTGTCGGTAGGTTGCTTACCTACAACATGAACGTAAGTTATGAGCTTATGCTTAGTAAGTAAAACTTTCTATTCCGCAAAACATTTTTACTAAAAGAATGTATGAACCCATTATGCTTTCTTATGAATCAATTATGCTATCTTAAGTTAATTTGGTTTTGGGCCCCCTTACATCATATCATGAGTGCACGTACCGTGGCGCGTAGCCATAGAGTGATTGGGGCGGCCAATCCAATCCAACTCAAACAATGAACTAAATAGTTTAACATGGAGTGGTTGAGGTAGCTAATCTAATCCAACTCAAACCATGGACCAAACCATTTAAACCCGTCCTTGTGGCAAGTCGGTACGATACAAGAAAACTGGCTTGTCTTATCTTATTACATGAAAACTTGTTCTTGGTTGATTATACTTGAAAACTTGAATCTTAACTGTTTCTTACTTGAAAACTTAATCTTATTCTTATCATGTGATTTATTATTAGTGAACATGCTTTCATGATGTCACAAAAATAAACCATTAAACATAAAGCATAAAACATAAAACATATGCACATCATGTAAATCAATGCATGAATTTTTTTGAAGAACATGCACTGTAATAAAAATATTTTGCCCATGTTGTAGGCGGAGTTGTACTTACAAATTGTAATACGCTCATGGTCTATCATTCCATCAAGGCACGACAACAGGTCATATTCTTGTTTCAAAAGGGGCGTAAGATAAGAGTCGTTCTATCTTACTATAAACCATAACATACTAGATCGGTATCCAATCTGATTACCTTTGGTAATCATAGATACAAATCCTATCATAGTATTTCCTATACCTTGCACAGTTTTAAAAATCTTATTTTATCTTTAAATCGGTTTAGAATTTGAAAAGGTTTTCTTCATAAAAGTTGTAGATCTCATCGAAACCTACAACTTTTAATTTTTTGTCAAAAACCTGAATCTGCCTTTAACTTGCTCGTTTCTCCTTTTGAAAAATATTGGATATGTACACTGTCTGTACAGGCCAGTCTCGGATTTTGATAAAAACAGAGGCCTTCGGAGCCTTATTTAACCGTCTATGTTGCCCCTAGGATTTTCAATTTTTACAACTTTACAGTTATGACTTTTTCCAAATTCAATCACTAAAGGGCTCAAAATTCAGTTTTCAGAAAACTATCCAGTTTAATCCGAAAATTGACAGTTTTGAAATTTGTTGGTTTTTGTTTAAAAATCCGTGCACACTACCTCAAACAGACAAAGCCGTGAGCCTACATCAACATACAGCGCGTTGGATTCATTCTTAACATTCAATCATACGCTTGTTTCATCTTTATGAAAACACAATATTTAATAACTTTCAAGTTTACCAAATTGTGTTTTTATTTTAATTCTTTAACCAACGCACATGTGGTATACCAATATCCATCATACACCAAATAACCATATTCAAACATGTGAAAACATATTCACAAACATTAGGTGAGCAACCATAACTATAACACTCATTCTAGAGCAAAATTCAAAACCATTCTTAGATCTAGAAATCAAATTAACCTAAGCATAGATATAGGCATAACCAATCATATAAAATCATAACATAGGGCAAAATAAGAGACATGAGCTTATGCTCTTACAACCCAAGCTTGAAATACACATAAATCCTTAATCAAAAACTTAATGAAATTCTTAGAGGGTTAAGAGGAATACCTCTAAAGCTTGAAGGGTGGATCTAGACTTTAGGATGAGAAAAAATTTTCCTCCTTACTCCATTAACACCAACCGGCCACTCTCTTGCTCTCTCTCTCTCTCTCTTTTTTTTTTTTTTTTGTTCCTAAGGGTTAGAGGGAAAGTTGGAAGAGAACTAAGAATTTTGAGATTCAACTAAAAGATGTAACTACAGCCTCACCACACCTATTTATAGGTGAAAATTCCAAAATTTCTAATAATTATTTTTTTTCTAAAAATTACACATTTGGGCCTAAAAACAAAATATTTGCTCGTAAGTCCCCATAGGTGGCCGGCCATGTGGAGCCATTTTAGGTTAAGAAATCTTTTCATAATTATCCACTTAATTCTTTCCATAATTTCTAAAAATCCCAAAACTCACATATTTATCTTGGATGAGGTGTCCTCCAAATAGGGCTCCGTTTGGCACTTCCTCCTAATATGTAGTTCATTTCCTTAATAATCCAGATAATACCAATATTGTTTTAACTATTAACAGTACTGCAATACTAAATTGCAGTCCAGAATTCATCTGCACTTAATTGGACCGCGTATAGGTTTTTCTCAAGATTTGAAGCTACTAAGTCCTCATTGCTCCAAATATTATTCCTGATAATTCTAGAGGGGCCCCATACCTTATTCTTAACTTTGCATTCGTAATGAAGGTCGGCCACAGTATAATTTTAATACTGCTTATTATGCTTTTTATTATACTGCAGTACCGTCTTATACAGATCATAAGTTATCCTAGTCATACTTAGGCTAGAATAAAAGCATAAATCATGATTCTGTCTTCTTACTATAAGGCCTTATACCGGTCCTAAAAAGACGGTCATCGAGTCTCATAGCTAATTATACAAGAACTCAAATAGATTTCTGATAAATCAGAACATGCATTTATATTAACATACATAATACAGACTTGGATTTCCTTTGCTTTTAAGGACATCATGAATCTGTAAAAATTTTGGTTATTACAGGTCAGCCCCTGAATTACTCGTGAACCTGCTCAAACTACTCACAGCGAAAGCAATGTCTGGTCTTGTGCAACTCATTAAGTACATTAGACTTCCTATCACTCTAGCATATTGTTGGAAAAATGGTTTCGATATCAGAGTTACGGCACAGCGGAAGTTTTAAAATTTTTATGCCGATTCAAAAAAGAAGCTCATGATGTATATAACAATAAATTAAAAACATGATCAAACATACCTTGTTTCTCGGATTCCAGAATTGTTGGAGCATCGACCAACGTGTCTTATATACTATTCTCGAGTTCCCACGTCTCAGAGTGTGTATGGGCACACGTGCTATGAATCCAAGCGACCGGTAATTCTTCCGAAGTCTAGATCCCACCTTCTCAATTCCGATGTACCTCGTTGAGAATTCGATCCGGGTTCGTTCTTCAAAACTACAAAATAGGAACCGGTTAACCTTCTATGAATAATATCACTTGGCTTAACCTTCCTCACAGTTTTGATTCAATTAAAATTTCTCTCTTTTTCTCACACCCAAGAAGGACGAATTTCTCAAGCCCGAAAAACCTAGTTTTTGTTTTTCTCTCTCCCAAAAAAAAACGTCCACCTATTGTGTATGATGATAGTTGGTTTTTTTTAAGGACCCCTAGCCTTTATATAATACTCCAATTCTTTTTCAAAAATATCTCCTACTTGAAAAAGAATTAATAATTATTTTTCTGGATAATTGATAAATGCACAAAAACACATTTTTGTTCATATAATTTATTAGATAATTTATGTTTTAAATGTGTATTTCCATAATTTTAATTCATAATATTTTATTTTAAAAATATTTAATATTTTATTTATTTTGATTGATTTTATTTTATTTTCCTTGCCTCTTCCTCTTTTTCCTTTCTTTTCCTCTCATTTCCTCCGCAGGCATAGCCATTACTTGGCTCAATCCATGCGCACATCATTCCAGCCGTGATCCAAGCCCACGAGATTTCTGGGCTACTCAGGCCGTCAATCCAGCAGCCCAAGCCCGCGCCCAGCCAGCTGCCACCCCAGCTGCTTCCTCCACGTGAAACCAGCCCTTAATTCCAGCCCCAGCTGCCAGTCAGGCCCACGTGATCCAAGCCCGTGCAAAATCTCCTCCAGCTGACCCAGCTCAAATCTCGGGTCGAATCTTCAGCCAAGCCCGCGCGTTTGGAGCCAACTCCAGCCCAGGCAATCAAATCCTCCCAGCTGGATTACCACCTCTCTCCACTCGGATTACCAGCCTGATAGCATGATTTCTTGGGCCGAAATTCTCTCTTTAAATGGTGGACATTGAAGCTTATAAAAGGGGGACTGTGGAGCAGGCATAGACATTTTTCCAACCAATTTTTGGTAGAATTTAGAGCCAACTTCTTTTCCTATTTTTCTCGAGAGTTTTTGTGAGAATGTTGAGCTCGTTTGGCTAAATTTCTCTTGGTGGAGCTAGAGATGAACTCATGTGTTGAGTATTCCAATTGAAGTTTTGTTTGTTTGATTTATAATGCATATATATATTTGAGTGAAATATTCTTCTCCACTTTCTAATTTTCTTTGAATGCTAAATATTATGTGCCAAGTTTTTATATAGATTCAGTCATGCTTTTTCTATGTAAATTTTGTCATGTAATGTTTTGTACCTAGAATTATTTTATATATTGATCTTTCACTGCAATGTTGTCAATTTGATATATTGTCGATTTTAGATAATTTATAATAATAATCTTTTTGGTTTGAACGTGAGAAGTCTAATTCATTTGAATACTTTTGTTGAATCAAAACTAAAATTGGAAAACAATACACATGAGGGATTCTTGATGCTTTACCACCTTTTGATTATTGAATTTTTCTCTATTTTGAATTATGTTGTCTTTAAATTCGTGTCAAAATCACAAAAATATTTCTTCTTCTTCTTTCTCTTGATTACTTATTTCTGTAATGCTTTTGTTCCGCTAATCTCTTCTTGTTTGCTTTTATCACCTCCTCGTGAGATCGACCATCCTTATTGTACTGCAATCGACCGCTTGTTTTTGTACACATTTGGGCGTAATCTCCTAGCCAAAGATGCCGTTTTTGAGTGGACGCAAGAGTGTGAGAATGCCTTCCGAACGCTTGTGATGAAGTTGACTTCTGCCCCCATCATTCAGTCACCGGATTGGAGCTTACCATTCGAGATTATGTGTGACGCAAGTAACCATGCTGTTGGGGCAGTCCTTGGTCAAAGAAGAGAGGGGAATGATTAGGTGGATCCTTTTGTTGCAGGAATTTGACATCACAATCAAGGACAAGAAAGGAGTAGAAAACGTTGTGGCGGACCACCTCTCTCGACTCGAATTCAGTGACCCTGCCGACGGCCCTGCCATCCGAGATGATTTCCCCGATGAACATCTGTTCGCTGTCACCAAGATACCTTGGTACGCTCAAATCGTCAATTATTTGGTGACCGGCGAACTTCCTGCTGATTGGAGTGCTCAAGATAAGCGCAAATTTTTGGTGGAGGTGCGTAATTTCTATTGGGACGATCCGTACCTGTTCAAGTACTGCCCTGACCAAATCCTGAGTCGATGCATTCCCGATGACGAGATTCATAGTGTTCTGAACTTTTGCCATAATGATGCATGTGGTGGTCACTTCTCCGTGAAGAAGACTGCTGCAAAAATCTTGCAGTGTGGTCTTTATTGGCCCACTTTGTTTAAAGACACTAATGAGTTTTGTCGATCTTGTCCAAGGTGCCAAAAGTTAGGTGCTTTGTCCCGTTGCCATATGATGCCCTTGAACCCAATTATTGTGATAGAGATATTTGATTGTTGGGGGATAGATTTTATGGGACCCTCTCCTCGCTGTGGATTATGTTTCTAAATGGGTAGAAGCCGTGCCGTGTCGAACCAATGATAATGCAACAGTTGTGAAGTTCCTGAAAGAGAATGTGTTATCTCGGTTTGGTACGCCTCGCGCTATCATCAGTGATCAAGGCACACATTTCTGCAATCGTTCTTTCGAGGCCCTGATGCGCAAATACGGGGTGATCCACAAAGTTTCAACCGCTTATCACCCACAAACTAATGGCCAAGCTGAGCTAGCAAACCGGGAGATCAAGCAAATCTTGGAGAAGACGGTAAACCCTGATCGCAAAGATTGGTCTTTACGCCTTTCCGATGCACTTTGGGCATATCGAACTGCTTTACAAAACCACCCTTGGAATGTCTCCTTATCGGCTTGTCTTTGGAAAAGCCTGTAATTTACCTGTAGAGCTTGAACATAAGGCTTATTGGGCTATCAAAGCCCTTAACTTTGATCTCAGGGCTGCAGGTATACATCGCAAGCTCCAGCTGTCGGAAATTGAGGAGTTAAGAAATGATGCATATAATAACTCCAAGATTTACAAGGCTAGAATGAAGGTGGCTCATGACAAACAGATTTTGAGGAAGAACTTCGAGCCAAATCAGAGGGTGCATCTTTATGACTCCCGTCTACATCTCCACCCAGGTAAGTTGAGGTCGCGGTGGACTAGTCCATTTGTGGTAAAACAAGTCTTTCCCAACGGTGCTGTCGAGGTTGAGGACCCAAGCGATGGGAGAATTTTCAGAGTCAATGGTCAGAGACTGAAGCATTACATTGAACGAGTGAGCGAGGTTGAAGAAACCATTCTTGAGGCCCCGGTTTATGAGTAGTTTGCTTCCAACCCTTCTTGTATCATATTTTTGTTTTCGTGTGTTTTGTGCGCTTTATTTTCAGTTTGTTTTTATGTGATTTCCTTGTGTGTTTTGGAGCTTCAGATCAGGTAGCCCATCTATGTTCCCACCATCATCATCCAGGTGTTCTCCTTCCCTTTTTCCCCACATTTGTACATATTATTAGACATTGAGAAAACTGTATGATTTTTGGTTGGGGGTGGTGAGCATATTCATGCGTAAGTTTAATTTTTGTCATTTTGGAATTTGGATCAAAATTTTTGCGAAGTTACCTAAGTGTGATCTCAAAATGTTTAGTTTGAGTCAGTTTTTGTTATCTTGACTATTAAGAAATGATTTCCAGAGTTTCTTTTGTGCACATGCTAAACCTTGTGGTAAGATGGTTGTTAACACATTTAGTTGAGAAAAATTCTCTAGTTTAAGTGTTTCATTTTTGGTGAGTTGTGAGAGTTGAGAAAACAACTTTTTGAACTTTTATTGATCTTTTGAGTTGGTAAAATCATTATTTGGAACACCACTACTTAACTTGTACTTTTGCTTGAGGGATGATTTTTGATTAGATAGAATTGATCTTTTGTAATAGAGCCTTATTCTTTTGTATTGTTAAAAAAAAAAGAAGAAGAAGAAGAAGAAAAGGCAAGAGCATTCATTTCATCATCAATATTCATGTAGTTCGGTTATAATCTCATCTGGTGCTGCATAGCAGTCAAAAGAATCCCTTACTACATTTGTTCTATTAAGCGTAATGTCTCTTATCAAAAAAATAATAATAATAAAAAAAATCAAAAAAAAAAAAAGAAAAAAGAAAAAAAGAAAAAAGAGTGTTGTATATTTATTTGTTTGTATTTTACGGCTCTTTGTTTATGTAATTTTCTATTTGATCAGAATGAAATCCCAAAAGCTGGTTTATGGTAAATGGTGCAATGTTCCGAATATTTGATTGACCTATCATTTGATCAATGGTTGTTTATTAGCTTGCCCTTAAATTGCCTTCTCTCATTTGAGCGTTGACCGATTCATTTCCAACTCCATGAGTGAAAACCTTTGCACTAAAATATTTCCAACACCCGTGAGGTAATGGAGTTGAGACTTTTTCTTGGTGAATTTTTCGATGCTATTTATGTTACGGACTGTGGTAAGAAGGATATGGTTTGGTGCACACACACACAACTCTGGAGTAATGACAGAAGTAGTTTTGATAGCATTTTCTGATTTCTTGCTGATATTTTGTTTGAGTGCTTAGATGATTTTGCAGGTTTCGATTTGAATTTTCAGCTTGACTTGATTTTTCTTGCGCTTGAATTGCTAGAGACTAGCAATAAGCTGGTTGAGGGTTGTGATAAATGCACAAAAACACATTTTTGGTCATATAATTTATTAGATAATTTATGTTTTAAATGTGTATTTCCATAATTTTAATTCATAATATTTTATTTTAAAAATATTTAATATTTTATTTATTTTGATTTATTTTATTTTATTTTCCTTGCCTCTTCCTCTTTTTCCTTTCTTTTCCTCTCATTTCCTCCGCAGGCATAGCCATTACTTGGCTCAATCCATGCGCGCATCATTCCAGCCGTGATCCAAGCCCACGAGATTTTTGGGCTACTCAGGCCGTCAATCCAGCAGCTCAAGCCCGCGCCCAGCCAGCTGCCACCCCAGCTGCTTCCTCCACGTGAAACCAGCCCTTAATTCCAGCCCCAGCTGCCAGTCAGGCCCGCATGATCCAAGCCCGTGCAAAATCTCCTCTAGCTGGCCCAGCGCAAATCTCGGGTCGAATCTTCAGCCAAGCCCGCGCGTTTGGAGCCAACTCCAGCCCAGGCAATCAAATCCTCCCAGCTGGATTACCGCCTCTTTCCACTCGGATTACCAGCCTGATAGCATGATTTCTTGGGCCGAAATTCTCTCTTTAAATGGTGGACATTGAAGCTTATAAAAGGGGGACTGTGGAGCAAGCATAGACGTTTTTCCAACCAATTTTTGGTAGAATTTAGAGCCAACTTCTTTTCCTATTTTTCTTGAGAGTTTTTGTGAGAATGTTGAGCTTGTTTGGCTAAATTTCTCTTGGTGGAGCTAGAGATGAACTCATGTGTTGAGTATTCCAATTGAGGTTTTGTTTGTTTGATTTTATAATGCATATATATATTTGAGTGAAATATTCTTCTCCACTTTCTAATTTTCTTTGAATGCTAAATATTATGTGCCAAGTTTTTATATAGATTCAGTCATGCGTTTTCTATGTAAATTTTGTCATGTAATGTTTTGTACCTAGAATTATTTTATAAATTGATCTTTCACTGCAATGTTGTCAATTTGATATATTGTCGATTTTAAATAATTTATAATAATAATCTTTTTGGTTTGAACGTGAGAAGTCTAATTCATTTGAATACTTTTGTTGAATCAAAACTAAAATTGGAAAACAATACACATGAGGGATTCTTGATGCTTTACCACCTTTTGATTATTGAATTTTTCTCTATTTTGAATTATGTTGTCTTTAAATTCGTGTCAAAATCACAAAAATATTAATTCTTCTTCTTTCTCTTGATTACTTATTTCTCTAATGATTTTGTTCCGCTAATCTCTTCATGTTTTCTTTTATCACCTCCTCGTGGGATCGACCGTCCTTATTGTACTGCAATCGACCGCTTGTTTTTGTACACATTTGGGCGTAATCAATAATCTTTTGAATCAAAGGATCATTCAAATTTCGGATTAGGTTCTTTAAACCTTATGGACGGTTTTTTGCTTGGAGAATCTTCAAAAATTCGTGCTCCCCCTTATGTGTAGAATGATTTGTGGTTCAAATTTAAATCAAGAATCTAGACTAGTCCAAAAGTCCTAATCCTATCTAGATTCAAATTCTTTTTAAACCTTTGAATTTAAATAAGATTTTCTTATTTGAATTTAAATAAATATTTTCCACAAACATTATCCATATTTAATTAATTTAAATAAATGGAATATTTTAGATTTCCTTTCCACAAAAAAAAAAAAAAACGTGCACCATTCTTTAAGAAAATAAAATCTATCAAATAAGCTTCATTATTTAAATCAATTAATAATTTAATGTTTAAAATATATTTAAACAATTTTGAAACAAAATTTTCTTCCCTCCACTCAATTAAAAACCGTGCACCCCTTTTAATTAGGAGAGAAAAATTTTGTTTTCCAAAATTAAATAATTCAAAAACAATCTTATTTCCAAAATTCAATTAACCAATCACATGTTGACAAATCATATTATTTGTCTATACAAATTTCACATGTCCAATCCTTTCCGGATTGCATGTTAGAGAGTACCATGTCTTAATAGACATTACTAAATTCCATTTAAATTTACCGATCTCATTAGGAACAAATCCCGAGACGCTCCGTGGAACTATATGAGCTAGTAGAGGGACCCGATGGAAATATGTAAAGAGGCTCCTATAATTGTTATACTATCTTTCAATCCCCGAATAATGCCTTTAAGTAGATAACATTTACTATCGTTAAGATATCTATGGATTCCGTATCTATGAATCTTGATTTCTCCATCCATAAGTCATGCACCCAAAACACAAGTATATTGACCATGAATTAACAGTGTTTCACCTGTAGTGTATTAAAGTATATAAGTCATGGATACGAACTCAAGTAATCATTTCAGGATTAAGATTAATGTTGGATGATAATCAAAGCGTCATTGATTCTTATAAACGAAATTATTAATCCGAATCAATTAACACTTTAGATCCAGTCCAATGTCATACCTCAATACTGGTATACATTAAAGTTTCTACTCGAAACATATCCGATGGTCAAGACAAACCATCCCTCTAAGGAAGTAGACAACCTTTGCAATCTTATCATGAATAAGATCCCCAAATCTTATTCCATCAATTGCGGACTATTTATTTAGACTGTTATCAAATTATTATGTCTTCTATGTATACCCCGTATACATATGGTAATCCGATATATTACCAACAACCAAGGAGTATTTTATGTTTGCTCAAAATAATCATACAATCAACAAATGAAAGTAAATATGACACAACTTATTAAACATGAATAACATCTTTTTATTAATATAAAAATGTCATATTTATAGAAAATCCCTAATATTGATTTTCTATCCTTAGGGCACATATAGATCCGAACAATCTTCCACTTGTCCTAAGCTAGTAAATGTGACATATTACGCATCCCCATGCCTTCGACGTGTTCTTCGAATCTTCTGGCCACCAAAGTCTTCGTGAACGGGTCGGCAAGATTGTCCTCTGATGCGATTTTGCAAACCGTCACATTTCCACTCTTGACATAGCCTCTGATAATGTGATATTTTCTATAGATGTGCTTACTCCTCTTATGATGTCTAGGATCCTTGGTATTAGCCATTGCTACATTGCTGTCACAGTAGAGCACCATAGCTTTATCCATACCAGGAACGACCTCAAGGTCACCAAGGAACTTGCGGAGCCATACCGCTTCCTTTGATGCCTCACTGGCTGCCACATACTCGGCTTCCATGGTCGAGTCAGCAATGCAAGATTGCTTAATACTCCTCCACACAACGGCACCACCTCCAAGGGTAAAGACAGATCCTGAAGTCGATTTCCTTGAATCCTGATCTGATTGAAAATCATAATCTGTGTATCCTATAGGAACAAGGTCCTAACCGGAATACACTAGCATATAATCCCTCTTTCTCCGTAGATACTTGAGTATATGCTTGATCGCAGCCCAATGGTTCGGTCCCGAATTCGACTGATATCGACTTACCATACCAACCGCAAAACAAATGTCAGGCCTAGTGCATAACAAGCGTACATAAGACTACCTACCGCTGATGCATAAGGTGAATTTTTCATACGCTCCCTTTCTTCCGATGTCTTGGGACAGTTATCTCTAGAAAGCTTGATTCCAATCCTGAAAAGGTTGGGCACCTTTCTTGGAATCCTTCATAGAAAACTTCTCAAGTACTTTATCAATGTATGAAGCTTTGGAGAGTGCTATCGTTTTGTTCTTTCTATCTCTAAAGAGTTGAATACCAAGAACATAACTAGCTTCTCCTAAGTCCTTCATGTCAAACTGTTTGGCTAACCAAACTTTGACAGATGATAATGTTGCCACATCGTTTCCAATAAGCAATATATCATCCACATAAAGTATAAGGAAAATCACTTTCTCGTTCTTGATACATTTATAAACACATGGTTCATCAATGTTTTGTTCGAATCCATAGGTTTTGATCACTTGATCAAGCCTAATATTCCAAGAACGAGATGCTTGCTTTAATCCATAAATGGATTTAAGCAACTTGCATACCTTGTCTTGTTGGCCCTTTGCCTTGAACCCGTCTGGTTTTATCATATAGATATCTTCCTCGAGAGAGCCATTCAAGAAAGCTGTCTTGACATTCATTTGCCAGATCTCATAATCAAGAGCATCCGCAATGGATAAAAGAATGCGGATTGACTTGTGCATTGCTACATGCGAGAATGTTTCATCATAGTCGATTCCTTCTTTCTGCGTATAGCCCTTCGCTACAAGTCTTGCCTTGAAAGTTTCCACTTTCCCATCCACACCTCTCTTTCTCTTGTATACCCACTTACACCCAATCGGTTTTATGCCTTAGGGTAAGTCTACAAGTTTCCAGACCCCGTTGGAATCCATAGATTCCATCTCGGTGTTCATAACCTTTTGCCAAAGACTAGAATCAACATCCTCCATAGCTTCCTTGTACGTAGCCGGATCATCAACATGTTCTATGGATTCTGCTTCAAAAACTTCACCATTGAACATGTACCTTTCAGGTTCCCTGATAATCCTCCCACTACGACGAAGCTCCCGTGGTTGTTGATTCTTTAGCGGTTTTTCCACAGGGTTTTCTCTGACTTTCGGAATATCCAAACCCGAAGTCATCTCCTCAAGCAGTACTTTGCTACGAGGTTTAAAGTCTTCCATGTAACTTTCCTCCAGGAATGTTGCATGTGTAGAAACGAAGACTTTATTTTGCTTCGGATTAGAGAACAGACCACCTTTTGTCCCTTTTGGATAGCCAACAAACAAGCACACTTCTGATCGTGACTCCAACTTCTTCGCTTCCTTATCCAGAATGTGTGCCGGACAACCCCAAATTCGAATATGATTCAAATTAGGTTTCCTACTCGTCCATAACTCGTAAGGAGTTTTAGGAACTGATTTGGAAGGAACGTTATTCAGAAGATAGCATGCAGTTTGTATGGCGTGCCCCTAAAATGACAAAGGTAATGTGGAGTAACTCATCATAGACCGAACCATATCCAATAGGGTCTTATTCCTTCCCTCAGCTACACCATTCTGTTGAGGAGTACCATGTGCTGTCAACTGGGATTGGATCCCATTCTCTATCAAATATCCTAAGAACTCATCAGATATGTATTCCCCACCTCGATCCGATCGAAGTGTCTTAATGGACTTACCTAATTGTTTCTCCGCTTCAGCCCGACATTCTTTGAACTTGTCAAAGGCTTCGCTTTTGCGGGTCATCAAATAGACATATCCATACCTTGAGTAATCATCAATAAAAGTGATATAATACTCATACCCACCACGTGCTTCTATGTTCATGGGACCATAAACATCCGTATGCACTAGTTCTAAAAGTTCCTCAGCACGACCATCCTTGGCAGCAAAGTGCCGTTTAGTCATCTTGCCCTCTAAACATGATTCGCATTGTGACCAAGGTTCAACCTCGTACAAGTCAAGGCATTCATCATTTACTATCCTTTGAATTCTGTTAAGGTTTATGTGACCAAGTCGTAAATGCCAAAGATATGTTTTGTTAGAGTGAGAAGACTTATGTCTTTTAGAGTTCTTTTCCAATTCTGTATTAAGCAGTGAGTGCATCTTAGGTTTGATAAAATAAAGATTTCCATACATCCATCCATTACAGATAAGAGAATTGTTTTTCCTAATAACAACTTTATTATTAAAAGAAACTGAATAAGAATCTTTAATCAAACAAGCTACCGAAATTAGGTTCCTCTTGAAACTAGGAACATAAAAACAATGTCTCAAAACAATAAATCTAAATTCATCAAAATAAAGATGTACTTCTCCCACTGCTTCAGCTCGCACCAATGTCCCATCACCGGTTCTTAACGTGAAGTCCTCCTCAAGCAGACGTCTCGTTACCTTGAACCCCTGTAGAGAAATACAAACATGGTTAGTAGCTCCAGAATCTATAACCCAATTGTCCTTAGATTCTTCCACTAAACAACCCTCAAGATACAAAACATTGAAATTACCTTTTTGCTTTTGCATAGACAGGTATTCTCGGCAATCCTTCTTGAAATGTCCTTTCTTCCCACAGTGAAAACACTTAACCTTTTTGGGATCCACCTTCCGCTTCTTAGTCTTGGTAGACTTCTTAGAAGCAGGTGCATTCACCGCAGGCTTGTTCCCCTTGTTCTTCCCCTTTTCCTTCTTCCTTTTGGGATTAGGTGTGGCTGAACCTTAGATCCAGAACCCTTAAAAATGTTCTCAAAGGCTTGCAACTCTTTCATCAATTCCGTTAAAGACATCTCCTTCCGGTTAAGGTTGTAGGATGCCTGAAACAAATCGAAATCCTTGGATAAGGTTTGGAAAACCATGACCAATTGAGTTGCAGAATCGATCTCAGCCCCATTTGCCTGAGCCTCAGACAAATAAGCCATGACATTCATCATGTGCTCCATGATGGGAGTTTCAACCTTCTGCCTGCAGTTCATGAGACCTTTGATAGCATCGGTCTTAGCCTGGATAGTTTGTTCACTAAACATATCCTCCAAGTTATTCATGATCTGCCTAGCAGTTTGATGTTCCTCATTCTGTTTCTGGAACACGTTAGACATGCTCGCCCGAATATAGCACATAGCACTTAGGTTGGAATTGTCCCAGCGCTCAAGCGCTACAAATTCCCTATCAGGAGCATCGATCGCAGGCATAGGTGGTCGAGGTTGGGTTAGGACGAAACTGTGTTTCTCAAAGTTTAGGACGATAAGCAAGTTCCTTTTCCAGTCATTAAAGTTCTCGCCAGTTAATTTGTTTTGCGTAAGTATCACAGATAAAGGGCTTGATATTTTGATCTATACTAAGAAAACATATAATAAGTACGAGCAAACATCCTCTTTGTTTATAAAATTTAGTTTTGTAATGAAACAAAAAGATCTATATGCAATCTAAATGTTTATGTGTAAAACCCTTAAAACACATACCTTACAACGATAATTCCTAGCTTCTGCTTTCCAAGCTACCGAGGGGTAGTCATAGAAGAACAAGCCAAGAACACGGATCCCTTCCGATTAATACATATTCATCCATGGAGCAAACTCCATTAAATATATATTAACTATCGTTTATTTGGCCACTACTTTACATAACAGAGCCTCGAGGGAGGGTTAATAAATAAAGTAGCATGAGTGTGTAACCATCGTTTCCAATTTTGAATCCATATTTTAAATCCGCCACCGAGGGGTGATCTAAATATAAAATATGCCCAAAATTGTTATCTTTTCGAAAATCCAAATCAGTGTGCGCTCTAGGTAAGATACCTATCCGAAGGGAATTCCCGGGTCAAAACTGAGTAGTATGCACTACCATGCGTAACTATTGGACCAACGATGGAGGCCGTAGGTCTTAGTGTGTAAAAACCTTCTCCCACTCAATTTTTTAAATTAGGGTTTTTGTTTTTCATGTATAAGCAATATTTATTGAGTGGCACTCCCTAGTCTATATGGCATGTTATCAATACATCACGAAATAGTATAACATATTCATTTAGCAACACTTCATCTATGGTTTGCAAAATATGTAAATAGCCATGGATCATGATTCCATCTTAGAGAAAAGAAAATTGCAAAATTTACAAAAAATAACCGAAACATATATCGGCCTTCATTTGTAGATCCATGCTTTGTATCCTTCTTCAATGTGTCTTCATTCTCCAATGTCACATCTTTTTAAATTTAAATTTAAATTTAAATTTCAAAAAAGAAGATTATATGTGATTTTTAATTTTAATCAAAATTACAAAATATCAAAATTTAAATAAAAATCTGGTTTTTTTTTAATCTTAAAATTCAAAAAATTTGAAATTTCCAAATTTCAAATTTAAATAATAAAATTTTAAAATTCATAATAATATCCATTAAATTTAAATTTTTAATTTTGATTTCCAAATTATAAAGATCACATATCATTGGAAAATTAAATTTTCAAAAGGATTCTATGTGATATTTTTATTTTAATAAAAAACATTTTTTTAATTGCATTAAAATTTCAAAATTTCAAAAAATCACATCCTTTGAAATTTTCCATACCTTCGTTTACCTTCAATCTCATTGAATTCATTGTAGCCCGAATTTTACAAAAACAATTCCTATGTTGTTTCCGGCTTACAAAAATTCAAGGAATTGAAAGAACGACCTAGCGGTAATAATATACCGCATCTATTACACTTGAAAAACCTAGATACAAATTATAACCTCTATGGAATCATGACCGGCAAAATTGAACAAGCATCATATATTATAAAAATAATGTAAAGCATTTATTCATCCATACATCCATTCATAATATATTTAACATACACAAAATAAATCCTAAAGCGCCAACTCTCTAAAATATTTCATTAATGCATAGAGAGAAATTTATTCGATCAAATAATTTATGTTATATACATGATCATGATTTGGCTCTGAAACCAATTGTTGGAAAAACAGTTCCGATATCAGAGTTACGGCACAGCGGAAGTTTTAAAATTTTTATTCCGATTCAGAAAAGAAGCTCATAATGTATATAACAATAAATTAAAAACATGATCAACCGTACCTTGTTTCTCGGATTCCGGAATTGTTAGAGCGTCGACGAACGTATCTTCTCTACTATTCTCGAGTCCCCACGTCTCAGAGTGTGTGTAGGCACACGTGCTATGAATCAAAGTGACCGGTAATTCTTCCGAAGTCTAGATCCCACTTTCTCAATTCCGATGTACCCTCGTTGAGAATTCGATCTGGGTTCGTTCTTCAAAACTACAAAACATGAACCGGTTAACCTTCTATGAATAATATCACTTGGCTTAACCTTTCTCATAGTTTTGATTCAATGAAAATTTCTCTCTTTTTCTCACACCCAAGAAAGACGAATATCTCAAGCCCGAAAAACCTAGTTTTTGTTTTTCTCTCTTCCAAAAAAAACGTCCACCTATTGTGTATGATGATAGTTGGTTTTTTTCAAAAACCCCTAGCCTTTATATAATACTCCAATCCTTTTTAAAAAATATGTCCTACTTGAAAAATAATTAATTATTTTTCTGGATAATATTTTGAATCAAAGGATCATTCAAATTTCTGGCTAGGTTCTTTAAACCTTATGGATGGTTTTTTGCATGGAGAATCTTCAAAAATTCGTGCTCCCCCTTATGTGTAGAATGATTGGTGGTTCAAATTTAAATCAAGAATCTAGACTAGTCAAAAGTCCTAATCCTATCTAGATTCAAACTCTTTTTAAACCTTTGAATTTAAATAAGATTTTCTTATTTGAATTTAAATAAATATTTTTAACAAACATTATCCATATTTAATTAATTTAAATAAATTGAATATTTTAGATTTTCTTTCCACAAAAAAAAAAAAACGTGAACCATTCTTTAAGAAAAGAAAATCTATCAAATAAGCTCCATTATTTAAATCAATTAATAATTTAATGTTTGTAATATATTTAAACAATTTTGAAATAAAATTTTCTTCCCTCTACTCAATTAAAAACCGTGCACCTCTTTTAATTAGGAGAGAAAAATTTTGTTTTCCAAAATTAAATAATTCAAACACAATCTTATTTCCAAAATTCAATTAACCAATCACATGTTAACAAATCATATTATTTGTCTATACAAATTTCACATGTCCAATCCTTTCCGGATTGCATGTTAGAGAGTACCATGTCTTAATAGACATTACTAAATTCCATTTAAATTTACCGATCTCATTAGGAACAAATCCCGAGACGCTCCGTGGAACTATATGAGCTAGTATAGGGACCCGATGGAAATATGTAAAGAGGCTCCTATAATTATGAAAAATTAATCCCAGATTAATTATTCATCAATTATCAACTTCAGGACTATTCCACTAAAAGTCTGAAGCTGAACTCCCGTTTACATACCGTATTACGAAAGCTCTCTAACGCAGTGCTTTTTTCATAATTTATTCATCGCTTGCTTAATCCCCATATGTTATCCATGATTGAATAAGGAATTTTTCCGTTTACCTTTTCAATCATTTTAAATTAAAGTTCCATTATTCTCCATTGAAAGAACCACCAATTGTAGAACCATACAATTGGTAAACCATCAGAGAACATAAAGTAAACCGATGGCCAAGATCTTGTTATAATATCTTTCAATCTCCGAATAATGTGTTTAAGTAGATAATATGTACTATCATTAAGATAGCTATGGATTCCATATATATGAATCTTGATTTCTCCATCCATAAGTCATGCACCCAAAACACAAGTATATTGACCATGAATTAACAGTGTCTCACCTGTAGTGCATTAAAGTACATAAGTCATGGATACGAACTCAAGCTATCATTTCAGGATTAAGATTAATGTAGGATGATAATCAAAGTGTCATTGATTCTTATAAATGGAATTATTAAACCGAATCAATGAACACTTTAGGTCCAGTCCAATGTCATACCTCAATAATGGTATACATTAAAGTTTCTACTCGGAACCTATCCGATGGTCAAGACAAACCATCCCTCCAAGGAAGTAGACAACCTTTATAATCTTATCATGATAAGATCCCCAAATCTTATTCCATCAATTGCGGACTATTTATTTAGACTATTATCAAATTATCATGTCTTCTATATATACCCCGTATACATATGGTAATTCGATATATTACCAACAGCCAAGGAGTATTTTATGTTTGCTCAAAATAATCATACAATCAACAAATAAAAGTAAATATGACACAACTTATTAAACATGAATAACCTCTTTTTATTAATATCAAAATGTCATATTTACAGAAAATCCCTAATATTGATTTTCTATCCTTAGGGCATATGTAGATCCCAACACATACTCCACTTGATATATACTTTCTCCTCTATTCTTGGACAGATGTTGATTTTAATCAATTGGAGTTCTGGTCAAACCATAGTAATTTTTATTGAATTTATCAAGTATCTTGTCCACGTAGTGCGACTGACTCAATATAAGACCATTAGGTGACCTTATGATTTTAATTCCCAATATTACATCAGCCAGACCAATGTATTTCATGTCAAATCTTGAATTCAACATATCCTTGGTAGATTTGATCATCTGATTATTGCTACCTGTGATTAGCATGTCATCTACATATAGACAAAATATGACATATCCGTCTTCTGTATTTTAGACATAAGTACAGTTGTCACACTCATTGATTTTGAACCCATTTGTCATCATGATACTATCAAATTTCTCGTGCCATTGTTTTGGAGCTTGCTTAAGTCCATACAAGGACTTCACTAATTTGCAGACTTTCATTTTTTGTCCTGGAGCTATACAACCCTCGGGTTGTTCCATATAAATTTCTTCTTAAATATCTCCATTAAAAAAGGCTGTCTTTACGTCCATCTGATGGACTTCAAGATTTCACAGTGCGACAATCACCAAAATCATTCTTATAGAGGTTATTCTCGTCATGGGAGAATAGGTGTCAAAGTAATCAAGGCCTTCTCTTTGTTTATATCCTCTTATTACAAGTCTGGCCTTATACTTATCAATTGTTCCATCTGCCTTCATTTTCCGTTTGAAAATCCACTTAGAACCTAATGGTTTATTTCCTGGAGGAAGATCCACTAACTCCCAAGTGTGATTTTGCATGATGGAATCAATTTCACTCTTTATGGATTCTTTCCATAAAAGACCCTTGGTGGAGCTTACAGCTTCTTTTAAGTTTGAGGTTCAGCCTCTAGCATAAAGGTCAGAAAATCTGGTTCAAACGAGTTTTCCATCCTTGCCGTTGTGCTTCATCTAGGCTCTTCTTCCTCTTTTTCAGTTTCATAATTTTGCTATTGATCCTAACTATTCTCTTCAATAGTCTCATATGTTCGTTTGGACGAACTTAGACTATCTTCCTTGGAATTACAAGGAAACGCATTTTCAAAGAATGATTGTTCCTAGATTCCATTATTGTGTTCTTGTGTATGTCAGGGTTTTTAGATTCATGCACAAGGAATCGATATGCACCACTGTTGTGGGCATAGCCAATGAATATGCAATCAACCGTTTTAGGACCTATTCTCATCTTCTTTGGCGTGGGTACCAACACTTTAGCAAGGCATCCCCATACTCTCAAATATTTGTAGGAAGGCTTCCTTCCTTTCCATAATTCATATGGGGTTTTATCTTCTTTTTTCTGGGGAACCTTATTTAAAAGATAGTTAGCCGACAAAATGGCTTCTCCCCACATATTCTGTGGCAACCCAGAAGTTAACAACATTGCATTTATCACATCTTTTATGGTAAGATTTTTGCATTCAGCCACACCGTTTGATTGAGGAGAATATGGTGGCATGACCTCATGAATAATTCCATGTTGTACACAAAATTCACAAAATGGTTCCACATATTCACTACCACGATCACTTCTTACCATCTTAATTTTCTTATTAAGTTGGTTTTCAACTTCTTGCTTATAAAGAACAAATTTCTCTATAGCCTCATCCTTGCTTTTAAGCAAATACATCTAGCAATATTTTGTGCTATCATTAATGAAAGTGAAAAAATACTTGTTACCACCTATTGTTTGAACAAACTTCAAGTCACAAACATCACTATGAATTAATTCTAAGTGGTTTAGCATTCCTTTCAATTGTTTAAAATGATGACCTTATTTGTTTTGCCTCTACACAAGTTTCACACTTATGTTTTGAATCAATTTGAAATGCGGGTATGCGATCCAAGTTAATTAATCTATGCAATGTATCAAAATTAACATGTCCTAATATACTATGCCATAAGTTAGAAGACTCAAGCATATAAGCGGAAGACTTTTTATTCTTATTGATGGATTTGGGCTTAACAACAATTATATTCATTTTCACATCCCATCTTTCACATAACCTTTCCCTACATACATTCCATATTTGGACAAAACTATTTTCTGAGCCTCAAAAACCACATTGAAGCCGTGTAAGCTCATCATTGTTCTAGAAATTAGATTCTTTCGGATATCAGGCACATTCAACACGTTGTGCATCTTCACTTCTTTCCCGGACGTCATCTTCAGGAATATAGTCCCTTGACCCTTGATCTCAGAAGTTGTAGAATTGCCCATGAACAGCTTCTCCTCATTTTCCAAAGGAACTAAGTCAGCAAATGCAGCTCTATGTGAACAGATATGACTGGTGGTACCAGTATCTAGCCACCATGCCTTTGGGTTGGAGTCCATCATGTTGACTTTAGAAACTACAGCTGAAAGACTGATGTCAGACACCTCTTGGGCGATGGCGTCCACCACGTTGGCCTTTTTCTTCTTGTTTCTTTTTGGCAGTCTACAATCTGCCGACTTGTGACCCACTTTGTCACAATTGAAACACTTTCCTTGAAATTTCTGTTTCTTAGAAACTCCACATTTAGGTCCCAGTTTGGACCCCGTCTTGTTGAACTTCTTGTTCTTCGAGCTTTGACCATGCTCCACCATATTAGCCTTAGCGGAATTGGCAACAACATTATTGGAGAGCTTCTTCTTCGAGCCTCTATTATTCACTTCGATGTGAAGTCTCACAATGAGGTCTTCCACATTCATTTCCTTTCTCTTGTGCTTGAAATAGTTCTTGAAGTCTTTCCACACAGGGGCTAGCTTCTCTATAATTGCCGCTACCTGAAAAGACTCACTAATGACTATTCCTTCAGCATGAATCCCGTGAATGATTAATTGAAGCTCTTGAACTTGACTAATGACAGTCTTGGAATCCACTATATTAAAGTTCATGAACTGTCCCACCAAAAACTTTTTAGCACCAGTATTTTTAGATTTGTACTTATGATCCAAAGACTCCCACAGTTTCTTGGCTGATTTCTTCATGCTATACACACTATAGATTGAATTAGACAAGCCATTCAGAACATAATTCTGACACAAGAAATCAGAATGCTTCCAAGCATCAAAAGCATGCAATACTTGAGCATCTATCTCATCCTCTCTAATAGTAGGAGAATCCTCTTTCAGGAATCTTGCAAGATTCAGAGTGGTCAGATAAAACAGCATCTTTTGTTGCCAAGTCTTAAAGTTCAGTTCGGTGAACTTCTCCGGTTTCTCATTGTGATTCACAGGAATTGAGACTGCCAAAGGCTGTGTTGAAGACGAGGCTACCCGAGGTGATGGCTTTGGTGTCATGGATGGATTCTCAGTTGGTACAATGTTCATGTTTTCAGCCATTTCTGAAAACAAGCCAATTATTAGAACCAAACTAATTACCAATATATGTAACAAATAAATACTATAATACCAAGGCCAATTAAAGAAACCTATAAATACATATAGCTAATTAACATAATAAATATAAATTATATATAAGAATATGAACCAAATGTTTGTAAAAACACGTTTATAAATAACTATAATGTCATATATAAATGTTTTCGAAAAATGAACTAAACATATATATATATATATATATATATAGATATAAACACAAACTGAAATACGTTAGCAGTTCCATGTTTTCCAAAAAGATATTGAACTAAACATATATATATATATATATATATATATATGTAAAAGAAATGCAAACTGCAGCAAGAAAAAAAAAAATTAGCAATTCCTTTCCGAATTCGAACAACTTGTCTGTCGCTTATGGAGCGAATCTGTTTTAAGACTGTTAAAAATAATGGAACATAAACAATGAACAAGTGAAACAAGTATAATATAAAGAAACATTGTTATAACCGAAATTCAACCTTAACTTGAATGAAACAACACAAAAAAGAAGATTGTCGAGGCACGTGAGACACGCTTTCCTTAAAACAGATTCATCCCCTCCGGTAAGTGCACGAGGTTCCAACGGACATATGTTTCCCAGGATACAACGATGAATAACAGTAGTCTAGCACGATCGAAAACCGCTTCCGGCGAACTTGAAAATAAAGCCTTCCCTCTATCACCAAAACTACAAGAATCGACTACAAGAGAAAACTGCATAGAACAAAGAAAACAAGAGAGAACAAAGAACATATGTTGTGTGTTTTTGTGTGTGTTCATTAAGCTTGTGGAGGCCTCCTTTTATAGGCTCAAAGAGGAGATGTTACAAAACCGAAATCAATATGTTTTAATCCGGATTAATGAGAAATAATACAGTCCATTAATCTTTTGATTGATTTTGGATTAATCATGCACTAATACCCATATTAAATTGCACTAAAGCCATGGAATATCAACAACCATCTGTTGATATTTTGGACATAAAAAAAATTCGAATTTATGTTGAAAAGCGCAAAAAAAAAAATTTGTGAAATGAAGCCCGTGTGAGGGCAAGCTTGACGGACCAACATTCGCGTCGCTCACGTCGTGCGGGCGCACACATTGGGCCCCTATTCCACCGGGTTGGTGATTTGCACCCTCCTGCACATGAGAGAGCCTCTTGGGTACCCAATCTTACCCAAGTCCACAAGTGCAAATTCTTATAAAGTCCATCAAGCCTTTATGCCTAAGCAATGTGGAACTCCACATTTATAAGCAATTTTCCAACAAAATTATATTTATTGGACACACTTTGAGCATCAATTTCTCATTTACCCGAATACCATTTTGAGCGTATGAATATATGATTTCGATCTCCTCGCGACGGAGAACACAAATCCACCAAGATCCATTACTTTTATTAAGTAGGTCCTACTCAAATTTGGACCTCAAAACGGCTCCTCAAAATGGTTTAAACCATTTTCCAATAGTAATAAAGTGATGAGTAAGGTTGTCGAACTCATGAGAATTGTGTTTAAATTAAGTTAATTATTGACATTCGTTAAAGCTAGGATTATTTGAACGATCGATTAAAAAATAGCGAAAATACAAATTAAACTAAATAAAGTAAACCAAAATGACCAAACAAAGCCAAATGAATAATAAGACACAAACAAACAAGGTTATATGCGTTAGTATTTAAATTGATATCTCTATCTAACATGTCTACCTACACATTCATTAAGCACACCCTTATATGATTATCAAAGTATCATCGACCTCCCAAACTTAACAACAACTAAGATTGTATTTCCCAAACCGATAAATGAATTAATTTCTCATGAGCATTGGAATTCATAAATCAAACCAACTAATTCATTTCCCAAAAAATTAGGAACATTAAGCATAGAAAAACACAAATGAATTGAATAGATATTTCATTATCAATTAGCTAAATCATCAAAACATAGTGTAAGTAGAGCTACATCAAACCCTAAAATCAACAAACTATACAATATCCATAAATGAAAATAAACACAAAATTAAACAAATCAAGAGTTCAAACATCATCCAACTACAAAAATAAAAGAGATAAGGAAAAATAATGAAAACCCCAATTATTGTTTTCATAAATCTTCAAGTTTTTCACTAGTTTCTCATCAACTTATTTTGTTCTTCAAATATCATCTCCCTTGAAATTTGTTAAAAATAAAGTTTAAAACTAAAAATAAAAACTAATTCCTAACCCTAAAAATCCTACACTACTATTTTTTTGATTTTTTTAAATATTTTTTTTCTTTTTCTTCGTCATTTTCTCTCTTCTTTCTTCTGGGTTTGGCCTCTGTTCTTGGCCAAACCTCGCTCCTCCAACGCCAGCCAACGCCCCCCTTTTCCTCCTCTTTTTTTTATAATTATTTTATTTTATATTCATTTTCGTTTTCTTTTTCTTTTTCTTTTTCTTTCCTTTTCCTTTCTTTGCTGCAACATGGGCCCACTTTGGTTTTAAAATTTTTTTTCTTTGCAGCTGAAAGGTGGCGGGAGACAATTAGCCTTGCAGGGCCCACTGGACACGTGGCGGCTTCCTGTTTGATAAGGGAGACGAGCTCACGGGAAACCGCGGAACGCGTAGCAATAGATTTTAAAAGCTGCTGTAATAGGACACGTGGTGCTCTTTGGTTGGTGGTGAATATAATTAGAATGTTATTCCTTTTTTAGGCTATTTGCATATAACCGTTTTGCTGCCAATTTGAGTCCAAAATTCCCTTTTTTGTCTATTTTCACCAAATTAATCTACACAAATTAGAAAATTAAGTGTTTTGAGGGGTAACTTAATAACAATATATTGAAGTTTATATTAAACTAATTAAACAAAATTAAATCAAATTACACAACATCAAAATAAACTTATCTAAATTAAAATTATATAAAATTAAACTAAATTAATCTAAAATTTATTAAAATTCTCAAGAATATAACCAATTTATACACTTAATGCCTCTAGTTTATTTTTCCAAATAAGTTAGTTGATTTGACGTGTGGAATTTGGCACTTGCGAAAAAGGAATTTCATATGTCGGATTTGAAATACACAAATTAAGTAGTATTGAGTTCGGAAGGCTGGTATTACTTGGGCAATCACATTTGTGGCTTGATCTTAATGAATATTTGTGCATTTTAATTGATAGGAATATCAATTTTAGGTGTTCATACATATTATCTCATTTGACCCTCGGGACAGGTAATGAGGTTAGATTAGAGCCATTGATTAATGAATTGGATGAAATTTATTAACAATTGCTAAATCGGATAAGCATAGGAATAGTATAGTGAAATCAATTCCCTAGAACCTTACTTGTGTCTTTTTATTCCTTCGGTTTTGTTTGATCATTTTAGTTTACTTTATTTATTTTAATTTTCATTTTTGTTATTTTTAAATTGGTGGTTCAAATAATCCTAGCGTTAGCGAATTTCGGTAATTAACTTAAAATTATACACAATCCTTGTGGGATTGACAACTTTACTTATCACTTTATTATTTGTGTGACTCATATAATTGTGAGATTTCACACAACAACAAGGGGGATGGGAGGGGGGACCAAGTACAAGATCGGGGATTTTTTTTGGTGGGGGGGGGGGGGGGGGGGTGGGGGGGTTGAACCCAGTCGGGACAGAGGGGAGGGGAGGTGGGCCGAGACCCAGATTGGGGATTGGGGGGGGGGGGGGGAGGTGCGAACGCAGTCGAGCCTGAGGGGAGGGGAGGGGGGCTCGAGAGCCAGATTGGGGTGGTGAGGGGGGGGGGGGGGGAAGGCGTGAAACCGAGAGAGAGAGAGAGAGAAAGAGGGAGACTAGGATGGTCCCCCGATATAGGGCTCTACCTCCATAACAGCTGGTGAAGTGGAAGTCCTTCGCTAGCCGGTGAAGTTGAAAAAGACTGGATTTTATTTATTTTATTAATTGTTTTGAAATCTTTTTTTAAAAGAGAATAAGGCGTGTTAGGTTTTATTATTTTTTGGTGCATCTTTTTTATCTCAACAGTTCAAAACCAAGCGAACAGTCAAAAATATGATCCCATGGATCGGGTGAAAAAAATTGACCTCATTTTAGAACTCCCCTCTACTTATATTAACATACGTTTTCGTCGCAAATTGTTAGGCAAGGTTTTTTTTTTTTCATGGATATTTTGTTCACACTTTATTTATTTATTTATTACATATTAGGTTCTATTTCTATTAATAATATATTTGTGTTTTTGTAGCAAATTTTTGGCAACGTTTTTTTTTTTAATGGAATAAATAATTTTCTCAGTTTTTTCATATTTGTTATAAAGAAATTTTTTTCTTAAAAAAAAATACAAAAATATTTTTGTGTATATTACAACATTCCCATACATTAACGTATTATTCCTGGGAATTTGAGAGAAGATTCCAATCTGTAATCAAACATGACAATACAACTTTTCTAGGAATCATATTACCCACTATAACTTTCCCAGTAATATGATTCATACTAATTACTGCATAGCAAACGCCCCCTAAGGGTTATTTTCATAGATATTCCCACTCTTAAGTTAATCCTTAACTTTTAATTTTATTATCATACTACCTCGAACTTTTCGACTATAATGAAAATGACTCCTATCGGTATTCCGCAAAAAACTGAATGGAAATTAAACATGTGAGTTTAATTATTAGGATTGAATTAGTATTTAAATATTTTTTGAAAGGGAGATTGTATGTTCAAAATAGTTCTATGATGCCACATATATTTTATTAAAGTATTATTCGCACTATATATATATATATATATTTTTATTAAAGTACAAAATATAAATTGAGGTACAATTTTCTTTCAGCTTTAAAATATTTAATTATGACTTTATCTATAAATAAAGTTCATATAATTAAAACGTGCTCAATTGTTGTATAATTTTTTTTTACTGAATATTGGTAGAGAGGGACTGCAAGTGTAACATTAGTAGAAAAGTTCAGAGGAGTGTGTGTGTAAAATCAACAGTTAGAGATCAATATGAGACATCATGTATAATTCAGGGTCATTTGTAAAATTAACTTTCAATTAAAGCTTATTAAGTCATATTAGAAACAAAACGTTTTCAAAAACTAATTTCATGAGTAAATAAATTTAGTATACGGAAATTCAAACAAATAATAATAATATCCTAAATGTGCAATGAAACCACTAAACGCCATAAATGATGTCTAGCACTCATAATACATAAGTACTTAGTTACCAACTGTCCAACATCCAAATAGGGTTGCTATATCTTTAGAAAATTAATTAGGAGAGAATTTGCATGAGAGAATTCTTTCTGAGCCAAATGCAAATCATAATTAATTTGCAGTACAAAAATGGTTGGAATATTCTTACTTAGGCCCCATTTGGAGACACGTTTGGAGACGGTGTTTTGAAGGTTGGAGATGGTTTGAGTTTTGGAAATGTACGTTTGGTGAAAATAAATTATTTGGAGTGAAAAACTTAAAATGTGTTTGGAAAAAATCAATTAGCAATATGGATCTTATTTCGTTTCTCTCAAAAATTCTATGCAATTTGAAGAAAAAAAAAAAAAAAACATCTCATTTCGATTTAAAATGATAAAATTATGGAATTTTAACATTTGAGGTGTTATTTTATTATTATTTTTTTTTAATGTTTGAAAAAGTGAATAGCAAAATTGAAGAAAGAGGAGAAAGAAACTTTTAGAACATGGTTTTCAAAGCCATCCCACGGAGCCTTAAAGTAGGGTCTGAATTCAAAGACCGATGTTAGTTGAAAGTTGAAATTTTATGACATGAACTGTTTATTATTCATTATCAACAAATTAGATTTAGACCCTTGAGGCAACAAGAATGATAACTTATCACAAAAAGAATGAAAGAAAGAATGATAAGAGAACTACAGAAAAGGATTGGGGGATGAGCATCAGAAAAGGATACATGCGATCGAATTTCTCGTCAAGACAGAAAGTTAATAATGCTATGACGTTGGACAAATATAGTAGCCACACAGTATAAAACAAGATTCAGAGGTACATTAGTTCAAGGCATCAAATATATATATATATATATATATATATATTTGTCGAATGACTTTGCTTTCAAACTAAAATGAATCATATGTTTAGCACCTGAGTAGAAATTCCACGCTTCTACAAATATGCCCACACTTATATTATGGACTCGTTAGATATATTTTATCAATTTACCAAATTTAATTAAATTATTAATTCAGTAAAATTACGGAGAGCTTAAATTAAATAAACAACATATTAGGATTTTACTTTCAGATTTGATCCCAGATCACGTAATGATCCACTCCTGCAACATTATACAAATCTAACAAAATTTTTTTTTTTTTTTTAGTTTCATTAGATGGGTTTGGATTCAAATTTAGTAACCCGATGTAAACCCAACCCACCCAATCAAGATATTTTATGACTTTAAAAATATTTTGCTTATATATTAATTACTTTTTTATTATGGTTTATGATTGTAGAGGGTGAAATCTACAACCAAATTTATGTTGAGGGCCAATGGCTGATTTGGCGTTGATTGTTAGCATGATCCGTCGCCTAGAGTTGATCTAGCAGGCTGTGCATGAACGAAGAAAGTAAAGTGCTGAAAATAAATAAAGAGACACGAATTTTTAATAGAAGTTCACCCGTAATATCGTGGGCTACGTACTCTGCCAGTGCTTCAAGAGTGTTCCCTATATATGTAGAAAAATACAAGAGAGTTTGTGTAAGCCAAGAATGTGAGATATAAGAAAAAGCGGAAATCGGATACAAGAGTATTGGGGAAAAGACCAGAATTGAGGAATTCCGATGAAGTGAAGGCGGCGTGAGGCAGCGATAGGGTTCTGGTTGCGATTCTTGAACGACCTTGGATGATTCTCGATCTCTCAATAATCGGCTCTCTCACTTGGACGATTTATGCATAGGATTGCTCTAAATAAGCGATAATGGGATGCCTTTGATATGTTGGAAAGCCTCCTATTTATAGGCTTTGATGAGAGAATCCAATCACAAGTCAAATTCAAGTTTGAATTTGAATTTGAATAATATTAGGATTATCCACTCCTCATATGATTAGATATTGCATTTAAATTAATATATTTGAATTATGAAGCCAAATTCAACTATATTTTGAGCTAGAAGGATTATCCAAATCCCAAAATTGATAAATAGATAATTATGATAATTATTCGGAAGATTCCCAATTATTCTCGGACTGACACTACTACAAAAAGTACATTACACGACGGAGATTACACGACGGTTCCTTGAAACCGTCGTGTAATGTCGGACTTTACACGACGGTTCCTAAGAACCGTCATGTAAAGTGCTCCGCGAGGACTTTACACGACGGTTCCAAAGAACCGTCGTGTAAAGTGCCTCGCGTAGCAACTTTACACTACGGTTCCAAAGAACCATCGTGTAAAGTCCGACTTTACACTACGGTTCCAAAAGAACCGTCGTGTAAAGTGCCTCGCGGATCAACTTTACACTACGGTTCCAAAGAACCGTCGTGTAAAGTCTGACTTTACACTACGGTTCCAAAGAACCGTCGTGTAAAGTGTCTCGCGGAGCAACTTTACACTACGGTTCCAAAGAACCGTCGTGTAAAGTCCGACTTTACACTACGGTTCCAAAAGAACCGTCGTGTAAAGTGCCTCGCGGAGCAACTTTACACTACGGTTCCAAAGAACCGTCGTGTAAAGTCCGACTTTACACTACGGTTCCAAAGAACCGTTGTGTAAAGTGTCTCGCGGAGCAACTTTACACTACGGTTCCAAAGAACCGTCGTGTAAAGTCTGACTTTACGATTTATTTTAAGACCGTCGTGTAATCCCCAAGAGGGATTACACGACGGTCCCCCATGGGACCGTCGTGTAGGATTACACGACGGGCCCCCAGGGGGACCGTCGTGTAAGATTACACGACGGGCCCTGGGGGCCCGTCGTGTAATCCTCCAATTCTGGGGGATTACACGACGAGCCCCCAGGGCCCGTCGTGTAATCCTTGATGGATTACATGACGGGCCCAAGGGGCCCGTCGTGTAATCTCCCAGAAATTTGGGGGATTACACGACGGTTTCAAAATAAACCGTCGTGTAATCTTCAAAAAAATTTGAAAATTTTTAACTTTCATTTTTCGAAATCCGCGCGCAAACCCATTACTTATATACAACTTCCTCTCCTTTTCTCTCCACATACCTTCTCATTTCTCTTCACACTCTCTAAATTTCTCAAGTACCCACTTCCTTCTCCAAGCCGCCGCCAACTCCGTCGTTGCTGCCGCCATCGCCGTCGCCGTAGCCAATTTATTGGTGTTGGAGTGTCTATTAATCTTCAAAGAAAATCAAGGTAAGTTCATATACAACTTCAAATAAATTTGGGATTTTGTCTTGTTGTTTGTCACTAAAGATCCATTTTTTAGCATGGGTGTTTAAGTTCATAATGATGCTCTTTGTAGATTAATGGTTTGTGAATGGTTTTTACACTTTACATACACATGAATTTTTCCCGTCCACAATATGCTCGATGAAATGTCAACTTAAGTTTTTGGAGGAATAATATAGAAGCAATCACTATTATATATGTATAAAAGCATACACATGAATTTTTTGAGTGTTATTTTTGCCCTATGACAGTGTTTTTTTTGCACTTATGGTTTTTTTTGTCCTAATTCGTGGGGGGCGCCGAGGCGCCCTTGTGGGGCGCCCGGAACCGTCGTGTAATCTCTTGTGTTTTGGAGATTACACGACGGTTCCTCCGGAACCGTCGTGTAATCTACCGTGATTACACGACGGTTCCTACCGGAACCGTCGTGTAATGTTCGTTTTTTTGCTCCGCCACGTAACTGTTTACCGGGATTACACGACTGTTGGAAAACCGTCGTGTTATCTTCCACGACGCTGGATTACACGACGGTTAAGGAACCGTCGTGAAAACTTTACACGACGGTTAAAACCCATCATGTAATCTCTCTTTTCTAGTAGTGTGAGACTCGTTAGTGACTAGTCGGGGAGTCGTCTGAATGAGCTATCTGGTGACTCGTTTGTGACTCGTTGATGAGTTACTTTGGAGACAATCTGGAGCTTGCTTACGAGTCGATCCATGAGTCGTATCTAGGCTGATTCTCTATCTTCAAACAATTCGAGTTGATACGTGGACGTTGAGATTTAAGGTACAAAATTTGACCTCAACAGTGACATATATATATATATATTTAAAATTGCATTGTTAATCTTCTATTTTTTGTATTTGTTTAATTATAATTTCTAAAAATTGAATTAGATTTGACCTTGATATCAAAAATATGTTACGAATTTATTATTTTTCCATACATTTCTTATTGAAAATTGCGTTATTAGATTTTTTTTTTCTTATATGCTCAACCCGATCAAGCTACCTAACCCAACCAGAGTTTAATTGGTGTTGTTGATTTTATAACGACACAAGTGCACGTATCGCAAACAAGTAATATAATAATGAGAAAAATCTTTCCCACAGAAAATTGATACTATAATTGCTAAATATTAAAATTATATCATCTTAACTTTATTTAAACAATAAATTTACATCAATGAAAATGAATGAAAATAAACCAAGAAAAATAAAAATAGAAGAAAAATCAGTAGGAAAGCCTAGGATTACAATCTTCTCTCAACACTTCATTTAAATTGATTTACTCTTCCCTTGATACATTAATCAAATAGGATCGTCAATTGAGAGCCTAAGTTATCTAAAAGCCTCTTCCGATGGTCAATTAGAAATATTCCTCTCAACTAACTCACTATATCCCTATGTGAATTAGATTAAGATGAAATTCCTTAAGAACAAACTCCTAAAATGGCCGCATATGTTATGTAAGTATAATTCTGTCTCCCATAAACTCAAGGCTTTCGCACAATGATCATATGTCACTCTATCTAAGGCTGAACCCACAATTCCCTTTTCCAAGTTAATTAGGGCTTACTAAATCAATCTAATTAGTGATCGATTAATTAGAAGCATTAAGCACAAGTGGGAGCAAATGATCCAATATTGATTAATTAAACTCAAGGAAAAAAAGAAAATGAATTCAAACTACATGTTGTGTTCCACTTGCAACCCTAGAAAAGAAAATAAGTTCATCATAATATTCAAAGACACAAATAAATAGAGTTTAATTATCATTGAAATTACAAGAATAATAAAGAGAGAAGAAAGAGTAAAATCTGGTGCAGAGATTCCCCAAATCTTCAACTCTTTTCATCGCCTTGAATTTCCTTGATGACTCTCTCTCTCTAGTTTTCTAAGCGTTCAAAAAAAAAAAAAGCAAAAAGTGCTCTAAAAATCCATAATCTCTTCTATTTATGGTCATGTGTAAAACAAATTTCCAAAATGGGACATTTTCGAATGAGCGCTGCAGCTATGAGATTTGGGCGCTGTAGCGCTCACCGCTTCATTTAAGATCCGCGAATCAGCACTGCAGCCTTCACTAGCCATGGCTACAGCACTTGGCTACTGTGCAAATTTTTGGTTGAGCTTCAGCGCTGCAACCTTAAAGTTTAGAGCTGCAACCTCCACGACATGTATAGCCTGTGAATCCGTCTTAGCATTGCAACCTCGAAGTCCAGAGCTGCAGCCTCGGTAACCTGCTTTATCTCCCTTCATTTTCAAATATCATTTTGCCAAGTTCACACAATTTGCCAGAAAAATTCCTTTATTACCTAACCTGCTCAAACACACAAAAAATAACTTGCTCATCAATTGGGTGGATTGATTCTAAACTTTAGGTTGACTGGGTGGGTTGAAAAATCCCAAAGCCCACCCAATACCCATTGTTCACCTACGTGCCCTTTCTACTAGCTAGTAATCCATAATTAGTCAAACCACTACCTACAATGTTTAGGGATGGCAATATTCTCCGTGGGGATGGGGCCCACGGGGATCTGTTCGGGGCGAGGATAGGGGACAAAGTTCGGGGCGAGGATATGGCAATATTATCTATAGTAAACTCATGCCCGACCTCCATTATTTTCTCTCTATACAATTGTTCAGCTGCTAAATTTCTCTTTTATTTGACCAGGTTGTCTTAAAAAGCCATTCATCTTTAGTAATTTTTTTTATATTTTTTATATTTTTTTTTCAGGTTATAACAACTCCTTGCGACTGTGACTTTCCTGAGTATTGTGATTCTCAGAGACAGACAAGTGGGTAAGTTTTCGATGATGCGCCATTGTGGTTTCGGTGAAATCAGTTTGTCCTCGGAAATGTGAGTCGTGAAGTGGATGGGGATGGGGTGTTGTTGATTCTTGCCTTTTCAAAAACATCATGTCTAATCACATTGAATTGCAATGGAACGTCAAAGAATGGGGAGAAATGAAAAAGAATGAGCTCTGGTTAACGGCTATTAATTTTTGGAGACATTGAGAAGGCAATCCATGTGTTCAAAGGGTAGAGATTTTTACTTGGAAGGTTGTACCCTTTCTTAGTCTTAGCAAAGTTTCTACACATTTTAGACTCTATTAACTCCAAAATACTTGGTCAAGTTTTGTAACAAAATTGATTTTCTAGCTCCTTACCTTGGGTAAAAACAACGAACAAGATATCAAAGACAGATCTTTCTGTGGTGATATGAAAACTGAACATTCATGATCCTTTAGTTGTTTCAATATGACCATATAATTTATCATGCACGAAAGAATTCAACCTGAGCCAAATATAAATCAATTAATGGAGTTTAGTGTTTAGGGTTTAGGGTTTAGGGGCTTAGGATATTAGGATTTTGGGATTTTGTGGTGTTGGGGTCTGGGGTCTAGAGTTTTTGCGGTTTAGGGTTTAGGGTATCACTTAGATGACGTGTGGGCGTTTCTATTTATTGATAATGAATATGTTATGTTCACTTTTGATTTCTCGAACACATGAGAGAAGCAAATAGTATAATAGAGGAGCTTTTCTGTCTAGACTCTAGAGTTTCTCTACTCTATTCATAAAAGAGGCATAAGATTAATGATCTCGTGGGGGATAAATAATATAGATAGTGCCATGAACAATATCTTATTGAATAATCTTTTAATTAAATCCAATTAATTAAAAGAAATTGGCCACCTCACTACAAAGGGAGGTGGCGTGTGCCAACTGCCACCCAGCCTATGCCTGCGTCGTGCAGATCTATTTCCTTCTAGGAAGAGATCCGATTTTCTCATATTTTCAACTTTTGAAAATTGTTTATTATTTCGATTCAAAAATCTTGATCAAATTCTGATTTTTGAGTAAAGATTTTTAAATTCGAAATAGTAAACTTATAGGACAAAAATCTGCACACGACAAGGACACTTTCTGAGGTGTAGGCGCCACTCGAAATAGTATATTTTGAAAATGTGAAAATCATAGCATACTGAATTCATAATATTTTTTAAAATTCCGGTTTTACGCCCACCCCTTCTTCTGCAGGTCCTGTCAACTAATCGCCGGCGCCGGCGAGCGTCGTCAAAGACAGACTGGCGCGCTCAGCCAATGGAGGTCTCTCCTCTTCGCAGCCGTCGTCGTCGCGAACGGATGAGAAGCATATATCGCGGCGCCGGAAAATAACGGGGAAGTCGCCCTCCCTTCCTCGTCGCCGTCGGCACCAGACGTGAGGAAACGCAGATCTGATGAGAAAACACAGATCAGAAAAATCGCAGCGGCGAGAAACGTAGGCAATCACGACTCGATCTGTGCATCTTCTCCGGAAAATGACATCGCGATCGTGGCTAAAATCGCTGGAAAATCGCGACGATAATCGAGAGTATTTTGCCTGAAAATTACGGGCATATCGCCGGAAAATCGCGGGGAAATCGCCCTCCCTTCCTCGTCGGCGTCGGCACAGACCTTCGGCCTCCCCGCGGTGGTTGTCACCGGGCTCTCTGTCTTCTCCGGCAAAGGTTGTCAGGTATTGCGATTTTGGGGTTGTTTTAGAATTTTCAATGAAATTAGGGATAAACCTATAAATAAATATATTTAATATATAAAAAAGGAAAAAAAGGTAAATAAATAGATTTTTAATATATAAAATAGTGTATTTAATGAAAATTTGAAATTTATCGCCTTATCAAAATTAATCAAATATTTCATAGTAAATCTTACAATTTACTGATAAATCTTAGTATTTATCAGTGTTTAGGTTGTTTTAAAAATTTAATAATTTATCAAGTAAATCGGAGAATACTAGTAAATCTTAGGCCTCGTTTGGGGTTTCAACTTAAACTGTACTTTTTCATCTTAGTTTTTATCTTTTTTCTAAAAAAGTTTTTGTCTTTTCTGAAAAGTCAACAAAAATTTTTAACTCAAACTGTACTTTTTCAACTCAAACTTATTCACCAAACGGATTCTTAGTATTTATAGTTCATTACGATGTTTTAAAAATCATCAATATATCACTTAAATCAAATATTTACTAATATATCTTAGCAATTATTAGTATATCTAGCATTTACCAGTAAATTTAGTATTTACATTTTTTGAAAAGCTATTAATTTTTCAAGAAAACCATAATAAATCTTAGTATATACTAATTTATAAATTAGTTTTAGATTTAAAATTGTCTAGTAAATCTATAAATTATAAAGTAAAACCAATTTTTACTGCACAAGATTTACCTGAATCCAATTATATACCTTTCAATCTTTCTATTATCTTGTAAATATGATATTATAAGATAAATATCAATATTTTCTATGTAGTATTTACAAGGTAAAAATTTATCTGTAAATAAAAAATATAAGAAAATAAATGTAAATAATTTGTTAAAACCAATATTTACCAACAATCACATCATTTCCAAGTAGTAAATCCAATATTTACCATGTTAGTTTCCATGAAAATACGTTAACTTTTTGCCAAAAAAGAAGAAGAAGAATATTCTTCTCAATCTAGAAATTAATGAAACTAAGAAAGAGTTTAAAGAACTTAAATATAGAGTTCAAGCTCTAGAACTCCCTGACAGTCTAGTCAATTCATCTGAAAAAGATGAAAAGAACGCTGACTCGGAGTTTGTAGAAGTATTGGAAAACATACCATCCTCTTCAAAAACACCTGTGTCTATAAATGCCATAGACAAAGTCGTAAACCAGAAATGGTATGCCCAGGTCACCATAGTTATAGCCCAAGAATATGTCATAAAAATTGAGGCCCTTATAGATTCAGGAATAGACCTTAATTGTACTACTGAAGGTATTGTCCCTATCAAATACTTCACTAAAACCACCCAGGTCTTAAACACAGTCAATGGAGGAAAAATGCCTATCCATTATAAACTATCCAACGTAGCAATTTGCCTAGACGGAGCCTGTTTTAAAACTAGCTTCCTTCTTAGCAAAGAAATCACCAGACTCGCCATACTGAGAACCCTTTTTCTCGGGCTACTCTATCATTTCAAAGTTTCAAAACAAGGAATAGTCTCAGAAGCCAACGGTGCTCCTGTCAAATCTAAAATTTTCCACTAAACCTGAGTGGTATAAAGAATATGATTCAACATTTATTCATAATTTTCTTTTCGTTCTTAATAAAGAACAAACTAAAAATACTAACTTATGCTCATCTAATGCAGAGATGGAACAAGAATCAGGAAGTCCAAAATACGTAACAGTCAAAAGATCTCTCAAGGAGATATATGATATGGGGGATCCTAAAGTAGAACCTCTCGGCGAAAATAGTGAAAAATTCCAATTCTTGGTTATATACGGAGAAAGCTATCCAAAATTCTTATATATAAAAGAATTAAGATCACTAAACCAGATAAAACTCTAAGCGTTGGACCTAAAGTTGAGGTCCAAACCGAAAAGGAAATCCTTAAACACACAGAAGAAATCTCGACCTAAATAGCTTAACAGATACAGAGTCCATTTCTTTCTCCCATAAGTATCGAAATTCGACCTAAATAGCTTATTCCTTCATGAGGATGCATAAAATCCTCTCCTTTGAAGACTGGGCCAAAAGCCCACATCAAAGGAATATATTTAGAGATGGGTCCAATCCAAGCTAGCTATCCCCAGGAGAATATCCTGGAATGAAATCTCCTTTCCAGAATCATGGACCTTAAAAAAAGCTTCAGTTAGAAATCTTCTTCAAAATGAAATCTCCTTTCCAGAATCATGGACCTTAGAAAAAGCTTCAGTCAGAAATCTTCCTCAAAGCAGAAGCTTACCTGAAGAAAAGAAAAATTCCTATCTTCCTTAAAGAAAAATTCCTATTCTCCTCCTTAACTCAGGAGAAAAGAAAACTCTTACCTGAAGAAAAGCAGAAGCTTAAGCAGCTTTTGCAAGACTTGTCCGAAGAAGAAAACAACAAAGAAGACAGGTCTCCCGTAATAAGTGAAGAAAGCTACAGGGCAATTTACAAAGGCGAATTCGCCCAAGATCCTTATGAGGATTACAAAAATTTGTAAAAATAATAATAATAATAATAAATCTCCTTTCTCTGCCGTCAATCTCTTTGATTGTGAGGATGAGGTCTCCCAAAGGCAGCCGCCTATGTACTGTACAATCAAAGTTTGCCTTTATTTTTCTTGAGGTATCCCTTATCTAAAGCCAGCTCAGCCAAAAAAACAAACTCATTAGGGACCACCTTTTTGGATTCTTGGTTTACTTCACGATTTTATCATAAAAAGCATAAAAATTACCCTTATCTTCTGAAAAGAAAGGGGGGCACCTTCCATTACCTTCCAAAAGAGACCATCACTTTTGCATGTGAACCTTTATAAGGTATACCATCTATTTCCTTTTGCAGAGACACCATACCCACTAACTTTATCTCCCTTTTACTAAGGGAATCTTTTGTCTTTCAAACTTCTGTCTTTCATGTGAACCCTTATCTTAGGGTCCACTTTCCATTATCCCTTGTCTTTTTTTTCCCAGCTGGATCTCACTAGCTTCTGAAAGAAGCTCTATAAATATAGCAGAAGAGAAGGCAAAGAGCAAGCAAGAAAAATAGAATGAAGAAGAACGACATAAATTTTGTAATTAGTGCGCTTTTCTTTTGAGTGTTTCAAGAGTGCTTTGAGTGTGCATTTCTTTCAAGAGTGCTGTGAGTGTGCCTTTCTTTTAAGAGAGTTTTAAGTGTGCCTTTCTTTTGAGAGTTTTCTATTCTTCAGGTAAAAATTTTCATGCTTTTTGTATTATTGTTTCTTTATTAATTATATGTCATGGGAGAAATCGTATCAGAGCCAAGTTTTTGGGGGTGGTAGGGAGTGGTGATAGAGAAAACTTTATATATTGTTGCCAAGTTCTTTCTGGTATTAGTTGCGCAACAAGGTGTTAGGCGTGAGTTAGCTGTTGTTAAGTCCCAACATAAGTCGTTGACTGAGCCTTCTTTAAGAATTATGGCAGGAATGTTTAAAAGCCTATCTAGATCTTCCTCTTCTAGATCCCTGAGTTCCTACTCTGAACCAGTGCTTCTGGTTCAGAAAGAAATAAAAAGATAATTAATATAGAAAATAAAGAAAAGTACTTAAATAATTGGATTATAACTAAAGTCAGTACTTCTTCCATATACAATAAAGGATCTTTCCACTTTAAATCTGACTATATTATCAAAACTGTTGAAGAAGTCCTTCCTATAACAAGCAGAATGATGGAAATCCCACGTATCACACAAAATTTGATAAATACTTATGAAGAAAAATATGGATACCTTCATTTCGGTCTTGTTTATGTCGCTATAAAACCCTTAACCAGGGATGTATTAAATAACTCTGTTTTAACTTGTGTTAGAGATAAAAGACATATAAGATTCATGGATTCCTTAATAGGAAGCGTTGAATCCTCCTTAAGTGAAGGACCAATCTACTTTGATTGCTTCCCAAACTTCACTGTTCATTTAAGGGATAAAAATGTCATTAAATCTCTTATGATTGATGTTAAAATACACGTGTTCGAAATGAAAGAAGACACTAGCAATTTAGCCCTTTTAGTGTGTATTGCAAAGTTATGAACACGATTAGTCTAGATATCAATAAAAAAATCCTTAATAAAGGATAATAAAGGTGTCACTACCATATTCCAAAGCAATCTAGCTAAATCCAAGCTAGCTATTCCCAGGAGAATACCTTGGAATTAAATTTCCTTTCCAGAATCATGGATCTTAGAAAAAGCTTCAGTTTGAAATCTTCCTCAAAACACTGTTCTCAACCAAATTATTGAGCTTTCAGACGGTACAGTAGATATCAGCTTTAGTAATCTAAGAAAGACAAAATTTTCTCCTCCAAGAGTTTTAGACTTTACAAGTAGATCTCCCTTAGACTTAGGGAAGATCAAACACCAAAAACCACCTCTTCCCATAATATCATTCGAGTTCGAGATAGGTGAACCTGTGAAAGTCCCAACGGTATTTCAAGACCAGCTTATAAACCACAAAATTCTTCTAGTCCTATCCCCTCTGACATGGGATACAATAATATTTGTACCATTGAACAATCTAAAACAGAGATTGACACGAAACATCTTATTCAGATGTTTAACTCTGAAGAAAAAAGAGAAAAAAAAGAGAATGGTTCCTCTCAAAGTTTACAGAGCTCCAAAAAAGTTTCCTACACAAAAAATATAGTAAGTTTATTTCTATTTATAAAATAGAATTAGACTTTTTTATATTTATGGAGACATATTTCAAAACTAAAAGAAAGCAATTTCCTAAGTTTGAAAAGAAAATCCCTCAACTTAATACAGTTGAAAAAATCCATCAAGAATACTCTTTATCTACAGGAGAAAAAGTTGCCTCAATTCATCCACCCAATCTCTTTGATTGTGCGGATAAGCTCTGTCAAAGGCAGCCGCCCATGTATTGTACAATCAGAGTTTGCCTTTCTTTTTCTTGAGGTATCCCTTATCTAAAACCAGCTCAGCCAAAAACAAACTCATTAGGGACCACCTCTTTGGATTCTTGGTTTACTTCATGATTTCATCATAAATGGCATCAAAATTACCCTAAGGACAATAGCTTGTCAGATTTCTTAACTAGATAATATCTCCAAAATCCTTATTAGGATATAAATAGAAATAAACTTATTATATTTTTTGTGTAGGAAAGTTTTTTGGACCTCTGTAAAGTTTGAGAGGAACCATTCTCTTTTTTCTCTATTTTCTTCAGAGTTAAACATTTGAATAAGATGTTTCTTGTCAATCTCTGTTTTAGATTGTTCAAGGGTACAAATATTATTGTATCCCATGTCGGAGGGGGTAGGACTAGAAGGATTTTGTGGTTTATAGACTGATCTTGAAATACCGTTGGGACTTTCATGAGTTCCACCTATCTCAGACTCGAATGATATTCTGGGAACAGGTGGTTTTTGGTGTTCAATCTTCCCTAAGTCTAAGGGAGATCTACTTGTAAAGTCTGAAAGTCTTGAAGGAGAAAATTTTGTCTTTCTTAGATTACTGAAGCTGATTTCGACAGTATCGTCTGAAAGCTCAGTAATTTGGTTGAGAACAGTGTTTTGAGGAAGATTTCTGATTGAAGCTTTTTCTAAGGTCCATGATTCTGGAAAGGAGATTTCATTCCAGGGTATTCTCCTGGGGATAGCTAGCTTGGATTTAGCTAAGATTGGTTTGGAACATGGTAATGACACCTTTGTTATCCTTTATTAAGGATTTTTTATTGATATCTGGACTAATGGTGTTCATAACTTTGCAATATACCCTAAAAATGAGGGCTAAATCGCTATTGTCTTCTTCCATTTTGAACCTGTGTGTTTTAACATCAATCATAAGAATTTTAATCCCTTAAATGAATAGTGAAGTTTGGAAAGCAATCAAAGTAGATTGGTCCTTCACTTAAGGAGGATTCAACGCTTCCTATTATGGAATCCATGAATCTTATATGTCTTTTATATCTAACACAAGTTAAAACAGAGTTATTTAATCCATCCCTGGTTAAGGGTTTTATAGTGACCTGAACAAGACCAAAATGTAGGTATCCATATTTTTCTTTATAAGTATTTATAAAGTTTTGTGTGATAAGTGGGATTTCCATCATTCTGCTTGTTATAGGAAGGACTTCTTCAACAGTTTTGATAATATAGTCAGATTTAAAGTGGAAAGATCCTTTATTGTATACGGAAGAAGTGCTGACTTTAGGTATAGTCTAATTATTTAAGTGCTTTTCTATATTTTCTATATTAATTATTTCTTTATTTCTTATAGAACTAGAAGCACTGGGTTCAGAGTAGGAACTCAGGGATCTAAAGATCTAGATAGGCCTCTAAACATTCCTGCCATAATCCTTAAAGAAGGCTCGGTCAACAACTTATGTTGGGACTTAAAAACGGCTTATTCACGCCTGACACCCTGTTGCGCAACTAAAGCCAAAAAGAACTTGGCAACAATATATAAAAGTTTTCTCTATCACCACTCCCCGTCACCCCCGAAAACTTGGCTCTAATACGATTTCTCCCAGGACATATAATTAATAAAGAAACAGTAATACATTAAGCATGAAAACAACAAAATAATCATAGTAAATAAATAAAAGATCTTAAATATTAAAAGCTTTACTTACAAAGACTATTGAAGAAGTGAGAATCCTTCGTTTGAGATTCCACTTGTTAAAACAATTTCACTCAAAGCTCACTTTAAAACTCTCTTAAAAGAAAGGCACACTCAAAGCACTCTTTAAAGAAAGGCACACATAACTCTTGAACACTCAAAAGAAAAGCACACTAATTACAAAATTTATGTAGTTCTTCTTCGTTCTATATTTCTTACTTGCTCTTTGCCTTCCCTTCTGCTCTATTTATAGAGCTTCTTTCAAAAGATAGTGAGATCTAGCTGGGAAAGAAAGACAAGGGATAATGGAAAGTGGACCCTCAGAAAAGGGTTCACGTGAAAGACAGAAGTTTGAAAGACAAAAGATTCCTGTAGAAAAAGGGAGATAAGGTTAGGGGGTATGGTGTCTTCGCAAAAGGAAATAGATGGTAGACCCTATAAAGGTTCATATGCAAAGGTGATGGTCTCTTTTGGAAGGTAATGGAAGGTGACCCCCTTTCTTTTCAGAAGATAAGGGTAATTTTGATGCTTTTTATGATGAAATCGTGAAGTAAACCAAGAATCCAAAGAGGTGGTCCCTAATGACTTTGGTTTTTGGCTGAGCTGGCTTTAGATAAGGGATACCTCAAGAAAAAGAAGGCAAACTTTGATTGTACAGCACATAGGCGGCTGACTTTGGGAGAGCTTATCCTCACAATCAAGGAGATTGCCGATAGAGAGAGGATATTAATATATTATTATTATTATTATTATTATTATTTTTACAAATTTTTATAATCCTCATAAGGATCTTGGGCGAATTCTCCTCTGTATATTGCCCTGTAGCTTTCTTCACTTGTTATGGGAGATCTGTCTTCTTTATTGTTTTCTTCTTCGGATGAGTCTTGCAAATGCTGCTTAAGCTTCTGCTTTTCTTTAGGTAAGGGTTTTATTTTCTCCTGAGTGAAGAAAGAAATAAGTTGAGCAACTGATTCTTTATTTGAAGAGGTTGCCTTTGATTCTTTAAGACGAGTATCTTCTTCCTGTATAAGGATGATAATGATATTTTTCTTGGTGAGATGATTGTAATTAAATTTTTCCCACCATCTTCCTAAAACTATTCTTCCCAATCTAGAAAGCTCATCATTTGAATCTTTGAGAATTATATATTCCCATTTGAAGATGCATGGCACCTCATATAAGGCTACAAATAGAAGAAGACTATCATCAGTATCAGGGACTCTTTTATTATTCCTTTTTGAAAAGGGATCAAATGCCTTTTTTACTTCATCAGGCAGGATGACTGTAGATGGGCCAAAGTAGTCAAACTAGTCTTTGAACTAGTTTGGAAAGATTTCTTTAGTATATTTTCCCCCTGTTTTAAGGGTGATATACCACGAATGGGAGTTTTGAGTGTTTTGATAGTAAAATGTATGCTTCCAGGCTTCAATGTAATCGAAGTAGCTGTATGATCGTGGTTGAATGGACCCATCTCTAAATATATTCCTTTGATGTGGGCTTTTGGCCCAGTCTTCAAAGGAAAGGTTTTATGTATCCTCAAGAGGAATAAGCTATTTGGGTCGAATTTAGATACTTATGGAAGAAAGAAATGGACTATGTATCTATTAAGATATCTTCATACTATTCCCTAGATTTAGGGACAGTATTGGGGTGAAGGTGAAATGGCAAATGATGATATGCGATTTGATCAGGAGATTTTTGTGTCACATGGTTTTCTATAATAATTATTTCCTTAAGGCTTATCTTCTTGTACTCTTCCTTCTTGTAAGTAGGTAGGCTGATCCATTCTCTGATTGAAGATTCTCCTGTTATCATCTTTTTTGAGTCCTGCAAACATTAAGAGAAGTTAGCTTGTTCGAAATTTCTTCTGTGTGTTTAAGGATTTCCTTTTCGGTTTGGGCCTCAACTTTAGGTCCAACGCTTAGAATTTTATCTGGTTTAGTGATTTTAATTCTTTTATATAAGAATTTTGAATCGCTTTCTTTGTATGTAACCAAGAATTGGAATTTTTCACTATTTTCGCAAGAGGTCCTACTTTAGGATCCCCCATGTCATATCTCTTCTTGAGAGATCTTTTGACTGTTACGTATTTTGGACTTCTTGAATCTTGTTCCATCTCTGCATTAGATGAGCATAAGTTAGTATTTTTACTTTGTTCTTTATTAAGAACAAAAAGAAAATTATGAACAAATGTTGAATCATATTCTTTATGCCACTCAGGTTTAGTGGAAAATTTTAGATTGACAAGAGGACCGTTGGCTTCCGAGACTATTCCTTACTCTAAAACTTTGAAAGGATAGAGTCGCCCGAGAAAAGGGGTTCCCAGTATGGCGAGTCTGGTAATTTCTTTGCGAAGAAGGAAGCTAGTTTTAAAACAAGCTCCGTCTAGGTAAACTGCTTGGACAGTTTATACTGGATAGGCATTTTTCCTCCATTGGCTGTGTTTAAGACTGGGTGGTTTCAGTGAAGTATTGGGTAGGGATAATACCTTTACTATTACAATTAAGGTCTGCTCCTGAATCTATAAGGGCTTCGATTTTTATGACATCAAGCTTAAAAGACAGCTTGAAAATGAGTGTTTAATGGGAAGACAAACTTGAGGAGACTTTTGTGAGCAATTTGGCTATAGTCAAAATATCATCAGTCTTCAAAGGAAAAAGAAAAGGGCTTATGAGAAAGCTCATGATCAAAAACAAAAAATAGAAAAAGGTAAAAAAAAATTATTATAAAACCCACAAAAAAAATGATAAGCCTAAACGAGAGGATAAAGGAACTAAAGAAAAAGCTCTTATATGCCATAAATGCGGAAAAAAATTTAATGATATATGCCTCGGCATGTAGACTCAATGAAAATAGTGATGCTAATACATCATTTGCTATTATTACAGGATTTATTGGGCAGTTACAGGGATGGTGGGATCATCACATTACACCTCGACAAACTGCTACCCTTAATGCTACCAGGATAAAACCAGAAAATCCAAACACTAATGAATCAGATATTGTTAATACTCTGGTCAATACGATTCTATTACACTTTATAGATCCACAAGAATACAATTCGATAGAAATCATGAACAACTTCTAAACCCAAGAAGAAGGAGAAGAAGGAGAAGAAGAAGAAGAAGTTAATTTTCATTAAAGAAGTAAATTATTTGTCAACTTAGTATTTAATTAAAATTTAACTTTTTCATTAAATTCACATATTTACATTATGACATATTTGTAAATCTACATATTTATAAAGTAAAAACGGTAATTACACGCAAATCCTTTATTTGTATTGAATTTTTACGTTTTGTACATTTAGTAAATATGAATATTTACTAATATTTAGTAAATACAAGTAAATATATATTATTTAATATTAACTAAATCATTTAACTTAATATTTTTCATTTCTTCACAAAGTTTCTTAAAATTATAAATTACACCCCCTAAAACTATCTCAAATTAAAGCCCCAAATTCAAGCAAACCCTAAACCTAATCCGAAAAATTTTTCAAACCCTAATCCCAATTTGATGTCACCGTCGCCGTCGCCGTCTCCGTTGCCGCCACAGTAGTGGAGATCGTACGAAGCTTCTGACCACCATCTTCGAGATGCACCTTTGCCACCATATTGCCAGAGATAGACGAGCGATTCGTCTCGACATCGTGTTCGAGCTTGTGATGTCATCGAGGAGTTTGCGATCGATCTCGTGAACCTCATATCCGATGATCAAATCTCGTGAAGCCTGGAGATCGATCACCGTGCCGGGGAGATCTGAGGCATTGTAGCTCGCGAGGCTGGGATATCCAACCCTCGCGAAGTAGGGAGATCACGACTGTAGTCATCAGGATCGCGACTGTCCGTCGCCGGAGATCTTGACCATCAGTCGTCAGGATCGCAATTGTTAGTCGCCGGAGATGGTGAACGTTGGTTGGAAAAGAATAACAGTCCAACTCCAGTGGAAGCAAAACAACACAGGATTTTGGCCATTTTAGGGAGGTAGGGGTAGATTGGAATTTGAGGGAAAAAAAGGAATATGTTATTTTGTTCCTTACTTTTAAAATATGCTATAGTTTTCAATTGATAGATTAGAATATGCTACTTAGTGCAAATACCGTTCTTAACTACCATTGATTTTCTAATGAACAAAATATTTTTTATCTTATCGTACATTGAATGTTTTAATTTTAAAGGCCCGAATCAACACTGAAGAGAATTGTTCGTTTATTCATAATAAAGGAATGGACTTTATCTCGTTAGATTAATATTCTAGGCTATTTACTTTGTTATGTTACCAAGATATAAGGATTGAGATCCAATATCTTGTGAATTTGTACCGAGTAAGTCAAGAAACATAACGTCATGAATAAGAGTTTGTTAACAACTTAGAATTAAGTTTGCAGTTCTCGCAATTATTTAGTCTGTTTCTCACCTTAAATTTTCCACAATATTGGAGAGAACTCTCACTAATTCTATGGTTCTTGTCTTCTTCAGGAAACAAAACCGCATCATCCACCAACAAAATTGGGCTTACTTTGCTAGCACGAGTAGGTGGAAAAGTTTGAAACTAACGAAAATGTTGAAGTAACATATTTTGCCAGCGACATTGGATTAAAGATAAAGTCTTATAAAATATATTTTTTGCTCTTTTGACTTGACAAGGGCATATAAGGAGGATTTATTACTACATATGTCATAGGCGAAAAATTGCTGAAGCGTTGGATTGGTAACAACAAAAAGTTTCGTTTTATAGTTATCTTAATTAAATACACAAAAACATAAAAAATGAGATTTTTTTACCGTACTCTGATTATGTTTATAACTTTTAATCTTCTTGGAAAAACTTCACTTGAATACGGAAGCAACTCAAATCCCATACCTAATCTCTTATGCTTGATTGAATGAACCAATTGAGCATTTCTATTGACGGAAGGGTTTGTACTCTCAATATTTTGGCGTTTTTGTTTTGGTTATCAACACACAAGAAAACAAAAAGTGTAAAGGAGAATGTTTCTCTTTTAGAAATTCTGTTACAACAAGTCACCCAAAATATCATCTTGAATTTTAAATATTCTCAATATTTAAAATTAAGTTATGATATATTCATAACACCGGTAGTAGGCCTTCATAAAAAGGAAACTTTCCCTTTCCTTTTCCTTTTTTTATTATATGTATATATGAAAGTTTAATTTGAAATATAAATGTTTATAATTTCAGGAATAGAAAAGTTACATATAAATATATGCATCATTGTATCATCCAATTTTACTATTTAAATAATCTTCATTATTTAAGTAATACAATTAATTCCTAATTAATTGTTTGATTAATTAAAAATTATTAAATAACAAAAGTAGATATTATCTTTTATATTTTATATCACATAATTAATAAGCATAAATTAAATATATCTAATATACTTGTTCAATAACATTACGAAGACAGTGTGGCAAATTACTGACATATAATTTCAAGCTTTAATATATTTGATAATTAATCAAAGTCTGTCATCTTTATTCATTTCAAAGTTACTTCACTAAAACTTTGGAATCACACTATTGAAATTTCAAATATCAAATTACTCAAATAATAGAGTCGTCCATTTAACACAGCCACTACATATAAATTGATCATCAATAAGTAATTCATAGTTAGAACTATGTAAAATCCGTTAATCTCTCTAATTACATCTTTATCCTCGAGTACCATCGATTCTTTAATGAATAATAAATTGATGAAGTCAATCACGAGTTGAGCACATACCATTCAAGCCCAGAATCAACACGCAAAGAAATTATTTATTTGCTTCTTCAATAAGAAGGAATGGATTTTATCTTCTAATATTAATATTCTTGGTTATTTACTCCATCACATCTTCAAAATACAAAGAATGGGATTAGCATTTCAAATCCATACCAAGTAAATCAAAAGAAACAATTCCATAAATGTAAGTTTGCTAATAACATAGGATTAAAATTATTCTATATATGATCAGATTTGATTAGAATATAGCATATTAAACGGAAATTAAAAGCCATTCATATAACCTTGTGTCTTCATCCTACATAATCACATTATGTACAGTGCACTCATTCAATGTCTCGCTATATTAGCAATTCAGATAAGAACATTTCATTCTTAATGGTAAGAACATTTACTAGTAATATTCAAATAAATATTCCATACTTTAATTGGTTATCAATTAATTAAATGATTATTTACTATGGACTATTTTAATAATGATCCTTAATTGATATAATCATATTAATAGAAAAATTCTTTTTTTTGTTCAAATAAATAATATAAAAACATCACATGCTTTTAGGCATATATCCAAACAATCTCCCACTTGCCCTAAAACGGATGAGATACATCTCTTAATCCAAAGTTAAATTGGTTTATCCATGTTTAGAACAACGTCCAAATCAATCAAGAATTTTCGAAACCATATTGCTTCCATGGATTCTTCACAAGCAGCCATATACTTAGCCTCCTCTATAAGGTTAGCGACTAAAACGTCCCATGCCTCCCTTTGGTATGATATTGTCCGCTTTAGGTCTTGGCCGGCATGGTTTGCTCTTAGACTCAATTCGAAAAAAGTCTCATACCAGTAGGAAGTGGTCTCTTTACTCATGAAACATCACATAAATCCACTTTCGAGCGGGGTGAGGCTACATAATTTATTCTTTTTTCTTGTAGGGATTTATGACTGTCATAATCACCCCTTCTTTTGGGGGCCAATGTCCTAATTGGCTATACTTTCGATCGGATATATGCTCTAATACCATTTGTAACGACCCATGTCTCTCTTTGATATGATATTGTCTGCTTTGGGCCTCGGCCCATACGGTTTTGCTCTTCGGCTTATCACTAGATATATGCTCTGATACCATTTGTAACGACCCATGCTTCTATTTGATATGATATTGTCCGCTTTGGGCCTTGGCCTACACGGTTTTGCTCTTCGGCTTTACATTAGATCTATGCTCTGATACCATTTGTAACGACCCATGCTTCTCTTTGATATGATATTGTCCGCTTTGGGCCTCGACCTACACGGTTTTGCTCTTTGGCTTAACATGTAAAGACCTCATACCATGAGGAGTTGGTTTCTTTACTTATGAACTATCACATATATCCATTCCCAAGTGACATGAGACTGCATAACTTACCCTTTTTCTTCTAAGGACTGATGATTGTCACAGCAACACATTGCTGCTTTATACTTCTCCAAACAAGTTCTCCATCACCAAAAGTGAATACAAAACCATATATCAACTTTCGATCATGTAGATCCGTTTGGAAATCAAAAACCTTATATACAGTGAGAGACAAATTGTCACTAGAACTTACTCGATTAGAAGTTTCAAATCTGTGGGGACAGATGACATATTGACCAAGGCATTAGGCAATGTCGAGCATTCAGCTCGGATTCGGGGTCAATCTAAGTTTGTCAAGCAGTTGCAATACTTCAACCTTGTGCAAAGTTCAAGGGAAAATGCTGAAGTCTCGGATATGAAACGGCAGCTTGCCGCATTGGAAAGAACCGTATAGGAACTTTGTACGAAGCACGGTATCAACCGATAGACTATGGCCGAGGAGACGACCGCACGACTGTTGATCAACACAACAGCTTCATGGCGAGTTGCACTCTGAATGAAAAAGAAGCTGGGCTGTCGGATCCAAAGCCTATGCCGACCACAAGTAAGGAATGCTAGCTCTTTCTTCCTGATTTAGTTAACGGAGGAGATGTGCTTGTTGCAATCTGTAGGGCATACATGGACTGTGTTCCAACTGACACAGTCCATGGGATTCCTTTAGGTGAGGAGAATGCACGAGTGACAATTACAGTCCCAAAACTAAAACGTGCACTCCTACCTATTCCGACGAACGAAGCCACATGTATTGAAGAAGCTATCGGTGGGTTTGTTGCTTGGCCAAAAAGATTAGTCATCGTTCAAACAAGTTTGAGCCAGGCAAGTCAAGGTCCCAGTCATGCTCCTAACCGAGAAGTTGAGGGAAGCAAACGAACCAAAAAGAGAGCAGGGAGGAAGAAAATACAGTCACAACCGGAGGTATAACAACAACCGGTGCAACAAGAACTACCTTCGTTCGACTTTAATGAAATTTCCTTCGAATTGAGACCTTTGCCATATAACCCACAAAATTTCATGCGTGACGGTACCCAAATAGTGTGCCCACTACAACAATTCGTCATTGGCGATGACATGCCCATATATATTGGGTTTGAAGATGTATACCATTTCATAACATTTAAAGAAATTAGTGCAAACAACATAATGGTTTACATCAGGTAATACATTTATCTTTAAAAATGTTGAATTTTGGTGCTAAGTATCTCTAACTTCGATCCCCTTTTCCCATAAGCTCTTTAGATCATCGATTAGTGGTGCTAAGTACACATCAATGTCATTCCCTGGTTGTTGAGGACCAGATATCAATAAGGTCAACATCAAGAACTTTCGCTTCATGCTCAACTTCGGAGGGAGATTGTAGTTGACAAATATGACGGGCCAAGTACTATGCCTACTACACATATTACCATGTGGGTTAATTATGTCCGCCGACAAACCAAGACGTAGATTCCGTGGTTCCGCACAAAATTCAGGATGATCGGCATCAAAGGTCTTCCATTGTGGTGCATCGGCTGGATGTCTAAGCATACCATCTTCAACACGTTTATCATGGTGCCAAGTCAAATTCTTGGCATGCTCGGCATTACGGAATAAACGTCGTAGATGCGGTGCCGGAGGAATGTACCATAACACCTTTGCCGGCACACCTTTGCTGCCATTCGTTGGCTTCTTGCCCTTCTTCCATCTTGACTCCTTACAAACCGGACATTCATCCAAATCCTCGTACGCATTTCGGTAAAGGGCGCAATCATTTGGACATGCATGAATTTTTTCATATTTCATTCCCAAAGTGCTCAACGTCTTCTTAGCTTCGTACATACTAGCGGGTATTTTATTATCAACCGGTAGAACCTCTCTTAGAAATTCTAAAAGAGCTGTGAAACTAGAATTTGTCCACCCTCCCGATGCATTCATGTTCCATAATTTGACCAATGCGGACAATTTCGTATATTTACTACACCCGTCATACAAGGGCATCTCGACATCATTCATCATTGCTTCAAATAACTCCGGACGATGCACAAAATGTTCTTCCAAATCATTAACCATATCAAACAAATTATCTACTACAACTTCCTCAACAACATCATCTTTCGCTTTGTTGTTCGATGATGGATTAAAACACATTTCACCGTGTAAATACCACGTTTGGTACGAACAAATAATCCCACGCGCAAGCAAGTGTCTTCTAACTTCATCAACTGGATGAGATCTATGATTTCCACAATCCACACAAGGACATCGAATCTTATCATTCTTCATGTGAGTTTCCGCAAATGACAAAAATTCTTCAATCCCATCTCGATATTTTCTAGTCAATCTATTAGCCCACATCCATTTTCGATCCATTTCCAAGAACCCGACCTAAATCGATATTAAATTTATCATACAAATTATTCAATAATCAAGTTTTTGCATTTAAAAACACAATGTATATATATATATATATATATATGTTAAGCTATTGAAAAAAGTCAACAACTAATCATGCCGAAAAAGAAAAAAAGAGAATATATACCATTTTTGGCATCTACAATAAATCGTCCATAAAAATCAAATAAATAAAAAGAAGAGTAAGTAATAATCACAATACTTACAAATATTCAATATACGCGAGTGTTGGTTTCGCAGTGGAGGAGACGTGGTTTCGCAGGTGTCTGTGATGTTTTTCGTGGCTGCGCGATAGATCTGTAATGAGATGAAATAAGGGCTGCTGTAAGGGTAAAAAAGTTACGAATACACGACGGGTTCTTAAAACCCGTCGTGTAAAGTCGGACTTTACACGACGGTTTCAAGAAACCGTCGTGTAAAGTGGCTCCGCGAGGCACTAACAAAAGCCCTAAATCCATAAGAAATTGTCTATCAGACATGACAAGAGTAAAGCTAGTAGAACTTGCTAACATATTTTTTTGACTTGAGCATAATGTAAAACCAGCAACCAAAAGGCAGTGAAAAGCATGACGTGCAAAAACGATTTGTTAGAGAGAAAGAGAGAGGTGTAGAAACGTGGGAATGAACTGATTTGAGAAAAACAGTAACTCTCTCATTATCAAATTATGGGACTTAACGACAATGTGTGGAAAAGTAAAAGAGCTGCAAAGTACCTTGTATATAATAGGATTACGGCCTTCTGAGTAGTGTACATCCTCCATCTCCCCAAAGGGAGGGGGCAGAAGAGAATTAGGCACCTCAGAAACCGTCGTGTAAAGTCGGACTTTACACGACGGTTCTTTAGAACCGTAGTGTAAAGTGGCTCCGCGAGGCACTTTACACGACGGTTCTTTGGAACCGTAGTGTAAAGTCGGACTTTACACGACGGTTCCTTGGAACCGTAGTGTAAAGTGGCTCCGCGGAGAACCTTACACCACGGTTCCTTGGAACCGTCGTGTAAAGTTCCTCGCGGAGCACTTTACACGACGGTTCCACCTTGGAACCGTCGTGTAATCTACGTCGTGTAATGTACTTTTTGTAGTAGTGATACGTACTAATGTCCTCTAGTTCTTTTCTTCCAATATACATACTCAGTTTATTTATTTATTTTTTTTTTTAGATTTGTACTTCTAATGTGGGATTGCGGTCCTTTTATACTCAAATCTTTACACAATGGTCTGTGGATCTCATATCAATGCAGGTCTTAGCGTGGGATTCTCTCTGCTATTTCTTCTAATTGCTTATTGGTGTTTACACAAGATTATAAAGAAGAGACGGAGAATTTGCCGCAAGGAAAAGTTTTTCAAACGTAACGGTGGTTTATTGTTGCAGCAAGAAATGTCTTCAAGAAAAGTCAATGTTGAGAAAACTAAGTTGTTCACTTCGAAGGAGTTAAAGAGGGCTACAGACAACTTCAATGCTGATAGAATTCTTGGACAAGGTGGTCAAGAAACAGTTTATAAAGGGATGTTGGCAGATGGAAGAATCGTTGCTGTAAAGAAGTCCAAAATAGTTGATGAGGGAAAACTCGTTGAATTCGTCAATGAAGTTGTTGTTCTATCCCAAATCAATCACAGAAACGTGGTTAAATTGATGGGGTGTTGTTTAGAGACCGAAGTTCCTCTTTTAGTTTATGAATTCATACAAAACGGAACTCTTTCCAAGTATATTCATAACAAGAACGAGGAGTTTCCGTTTACATGGGAAATTCGTTTGCGAGTTGCTACAGAAATTGCTGGAGCTCTTTTCTACTTGCACTCTGCGGCATCTTGTCCCATTTACCATCGAGATATAAAATCTACAAACATACTCCTAGACGAGAAATACAGAGCAAAGATAGCGGACTTTGGGACTTCAAGATCACTCAACGTAGATCAAACTCATCTAACTACACAAGTGCATGGGACATTTGGTTACTTGGATCCAGAATACTTCCAATCCAACCAATTCACCGAGAAGAGTGATGTTTATAGTTTCGGAGTACTTTTTGTCGAGCTCTTGACAGGAGAAAAGGCAATTTTTATGAAGGGGTCCTCTGAGGGTAGAAGTCTCGCCACATACTTCATTATCTCTATGAAAGAGAATCGCCTATTTGACATTCTTGATGCTAAAGTTATGGAGGGTCCAAAAGAGGAAGTTTTGGTAGTTGCAAATATTGCAAATAGGTGTCTGAATTTGAATGGAAAGAAAAGGCCTACAATGAAAGAAGTCTCAGTGGAGTTGGAGGGAATCCAAATGTCAGGGAAAGCCTCTGATTTTCAACATCATGAAGAGTTTGACTACGTTAGAACCGAACAAATCGAGCGTTGTGATGCTGTCTCTATGTCAATCGGCTCAGCTTTCGACAGTAATCGGGGGTGATTGTTCTTCTTCTCCATTGCATGAACTTCCACTACTTTCTTTCACACAACACTGAAAAAAAAACCAAAAAAAAAAAAGAAAAAAGAAAAAAGAAAAAAGAAAAAGAAAAAGAAACTGGAAGATGTAGCTTTTCTTTTTGCGCGTGCCATACTTTTCTCGGCTGTTTTGGAATAATTTTCATATTTGGACGTGTTCCATTTGAACTAATTATCATATGTGCACTGATTTTAATTTAAGATAAGAGTTAGAATAATTTGTAGTTGAACTCCAACACAAGCTCCAAAGAAAGGATGTAAAATGTTTTAATTGAGAGACGGCAGAGAACAGTAAACACTGAAAGAATTTGTATATGCAGTAGCAACATATTTGACATTCTTTTATTAACAAATTAGAAAATCAATTTACCATTTGACAATACGTAAATGAATATTCAACAACAAAAGAGTTGGGATTCAAATAAGACTAATGACTGTCACATGTCTAATTAGGTAGTCAGAACAAGATCTTTCCCCTCTGTGCTACAAAACGGGATCCGCAAGAAATCATAACAAAGCCAACATATCAACCTAAGAAACACAATAACCAAAGTAAATCAACCACTTATGAGACATCGATTTTTTATAACGCAAAGGGAAATTCCATGGAACCGTAATCCGATATGAACTTCCCTTTGTCAATTAATAGGGTTGACAAAGTTTTTACAATAGACTCACGACCATCAACAGATACAACATGTTCGCTAGACAACAAAACTTGCATCTACTGCAATGTATGGTTAAATTATATTTCTTTTCTTTTTCTTTACCCCTTTCAAAAAATTCTATTAAATATATCCATACTTAACTTTTTTTGTATACTCCTTTAAAATTGTGTTATTCTTTCACTTCTTCCACGTGTCAGTTTCTTTCTGTTTTCTTTCATTCGTCGATTTTTATTTTTTATTTTTCATTCTTTTTCCCTATTGAAATAATTTTTTCCAAATGTAGCCTTACTCAGATTTTTTTTTGTGACACTCGTAATTATTATTTTCTCATAGCACCACCCAATTTAATTTTCTATCTGATTTGCTAGGTTCTCTTCAATTTGTTACTAATTAAATATTTTCTTTTTATCCAAAAATTGTTTTCAAATATTGCACTGCATTTTCATCCTAAATTCTCTATCGACAATTACTTTCTCCTAGGGTTAATTTCAAAAATAGCACATCTTAGAAAAATAATTTCAAATCTTACACCATTTTTAGGACTTTCGTATCTAATATTGTTACATCAAAAGATTCCCTGAAAATTGGGTCTAGCGGGTCGTTGACTAAGACAAATTGTTGAAAGTTTCCCTTAACTGCCCGCCCAAATCCTCTGTCAAACCCTAAAGTCCATTCAAATTCTAGCAAAGAAAGAGAGTGATCAAGAGAAGAGAGAAAGAGAAACTTCAGAGAGACAGAGAAAGAGAGTGATCGACAGAAGAAATTAGATAAGCCATCGATAATGTAACGACCCGACTTTTCGAACCGTTAACTAACTTATTTATTCTTAATTCATTTAGTCTTAACATGTATTTATGTTAGGTTCCAAAAATATAGATTTTTTATTTTTTATTTTCAGCAAAGATTATATTTGTACTTGAAGAGTTTAATAAACTAAAATTTTTTATCTGAGAAAATTGAAAATCTCTAGATAATAAATATCATATTCAAATTCGTACTTATATATTTAAAAAACTATAACTTCATGTAAGTTAAAAGAAAAGACTCTAAAGTCTTTTTCTCGTAAAATACTCCAACTAGTTTAGCAGTACCAAAATATTGAAAACATAGTTATAAATATGATCGATACAAAATAATTTACGAAATCTAAATGCGAAAATTGAATTCGTGGTGGTATCCCACTCCATTCCTTCATCGCCTCCGCACAGTTTCGCCAGTTCAGAAAACATCTAAGTAGTGGACTGCTTACCCGCGTTACCTACAGCACGAACACACACGTATGAGCTTTCGCTCAGTAAGTACAAATAATATCTCACAAAATATTTTCATAAAATCATTTCATCACACGTAATATCATGAATGTTCAAAAATGCATGTGATTTACGTGCGTTCAATTATGCTTCATTATATACATGACTTGTCTACTTAAGGGCCCTTATGTCGTACCCATATGCGCGCAACCAATGGGGACCCTTCAACTACCTCTAAGGTCATAACATATAAGTTTCGTTCTTATCATATCCTCTCACTAATTAGAGGTTGGTACGACACTTATCCCTATATTTCGTTAGCCTTATTCTTATTAATTGTGACAATATGAAGATTTACATGTCACTATGCATCTATCTTTATGACATAAATATCTGTGAGGCATGTCGATCATATTAGTACAAAAGAAATTATGCACATTAAATACTTAATCAAAGCAATACATATAACTCATATACTCATCGCATCATCAAGGCAAATCATAGCAAACGTAGAGCATCAACAAAGAAAAAAGTTTTGTTCCATGCTGTAGGTGATATTCGTACTTACCTGTCTTATGTGCTTAAATTTTTAGAGTTGTACTTCTAGAGTTGTACTTCCTACTATGCAAGTTTGAGAAATTGTCTTGATTTAACAATATCTCATTATTAAATAGAATCATAGTTATATTATTTTACTCATTTATTTATTTATTTTATAGATTAGAGTGAGCTTAATTTACTTATATCATAATTAACTTTAACAATTAATTCAAATTAATTATTAAGTGTTAAATAAATTTCTACTAATTATTATTTAATTAATTTAATTTAATTAATTAATTAATTAGGCAGTAGTTAATTATTACTTTATTTAATTGAGTAATTATAATTAAATTACATAATTTTAATTGACTAATTAATAATTATATCATTAATAATTTAATTTTGTTACTTAAATAATTTTTCTCATATAATACTTAGCAATTATTAATTCTCATATTAATAATTAATAATTAGATTACTCTAACGATTAATGTTTGATTAATCTTTAATTAATCATCCATAGTTATATTAACAATTATATCAATGATTAATGATTAATTAATCTCTAATTAATCATGTATTATAATTATGCAGCTACTCAACATAATAATCTTACTTATACAGCTAATTATTACTTACTAACTCTTACAATTAATTAATTATTAATTAATTACTTTATTAATTACTAATTAACTTTTTAAGCATAATTACATTTTGTTCTATATTTATTAGTTTATTTATTTATTTATTTCTTAATTAATTAATCAATCAAGGTGACAAGGAGTCACCTAAGTATACACATTCCAACTAGTATTAGGCTTGTAAGGCCCAATCACATTAGTTATGATCATTTAGTTGGGCTACGGTAGTCTCTTGGTATATATCTAGTAATCCTCCAGTATACTTTATTTTAGTCCATTTAAAAACTTATTATTCAACTTTATAAAGTTATGATTTTTCACATTATTGATCATACACTTAATACCAACTCATTTCATAAATAAATATGTCCATATGTTATGACTTACCCTTATGTCACATTTTAATATTTAATCATTTTGTCGGTGTGGGATTTTAACTTGTAAGATTTATTTAAATTTGCGTATAATCCCATTTTGTATACTTGATAACTTGTTGAAAAACTTGAAGTGTCTACTTTCTGTCTTTATAACTTTTTTTCCAAGATTTCAAGCCTTTCAAACATTAATGTGGACGTTTTCCTAAGTGTTTTATGGTAAAATCTCAGTTTACCAGATTACAATACATTCTTATGTGATTTATTAAAATTTATGTACATATCCATTTTAAATGTATGCTAACTCATTTCAAAGCTTGAGATGTCTACTTTATAGCCATAAGTTATTTCCTTTAGTTTTTGCATGTTTCGTACCGTATACTTATGTTTTGTTACAGTTGGTCTCACGTATGTACCATATGTCCAGATTTATGGGTAAAATTAGAAATATCATAAACAATTCACTTACAAGTCCAAATAAGGCAAAATATATGTCATTGGAAATCTTATGGTATCTAGTTCATACACTAAGAACAGTTTTTAAAAAAATTATGGTTTACTACTAACCCAAAATATACAAAACCTGTGGCTGGTACATGGTTCCAAAAAAGCTCACGGTTCGTAATCCAAATTTGTAAAAATCACCAAAAACTACACATTTATCCCTTTGAGACGCATTATACCTTGTTGGAAAGCTTAAAAATCTAGTTTTCAGATCTATAACTTATTATCCAAAATTTTGAGATTAAGGGGTTCGGAGTACATAAAACCTATGGCTAGACTGTACCCTAGAGGTTCATTTTCTCTTTAATTTTGTGTCACAACTTCAAATGCTCATAATTTTAGACATACAAAAGCAAACCAAGTGATTCCAAAGCCTAAAATGAAGTTTATCCTCTGTAGAATCTTATCATATAATTTATTTTTCATACTAAAGTTTCTAATGCATGCCATATTACAACAACATCTACAAGCTCTAATAAAGTTCGTAGATCTTACAAAAATTCTCCGTGGATCCTTTAAGATCTCGGACTTGCAAAGTTCTTTTCAAAACCTTTTCCTAGGAAAGACGAAGTCGAACATTAAGATTCTAACAAAATTTCATTTTGACATTTCATCGAGCATGTGGTGGGCGGAAAAAAATGCGTTGAATATTGTGTGTTCGTAGATCTTAAAATGACAAAAAATTACATAAAAGATTCGTCTACAAAGAGCAACAATAAAAAAAATTGAACAACAATAAAAACATAAATTACACTCCAAGCAAGTTATAAAAGAATTGTGTGTTCGTATTTTTGTTGGAAAACAAGAAATTGAGCAATATGGAAGTCATCTTGCCTTTCTTTGATGCAAAATAGTCACGGTCTTGATAGGAAGACAAGGTGGCAGTGGAGATGGTGACGACGGCAGTGGAAAAAGGAGAGAGAGGGGTGGGCGGCATTGAGGGCAATGGGAGAATGAGGGGGAGGGGATGGCAGCGTTGCGGGTGACGGTCGAATGAGGAAGAGGGGAGGGCGGCGGCGTCACCAGGAGAATAAGAGAAAGGGTAAGGTTGCAGCGAGGAGGGCAGTGACACTGTCGGCGGGTGGGCGAAATAGATAGTGGGTAAGAGAAATCTTTGAGTTGTCGAGAGGGAGAAAGATGAAAACGATGAGAAATGATGAGGAAAGTGAATTTAAGTTAAGGGTTTACGTGCGAATTTCAAAGCACAAAAGTTCAAATTTTTAGAGTGATTTTCAGAAAATTACATGACGGTTTCCCTAAACTGTTGTGTAATCTCCGAGATTACAGAGATTACACCGTCGTGTAATCTCCAAGATTACATGACGGTTCCCCTAAACCGTCGTGTAATCTACCGTCATGTAATCTTCGGCTTACACGACAATTTCCCTAAACCGTCGTGTAATTAGGTTTTAGACGACGGTTTTTGTAAAACCGTCATGTCATCTCCGTCGTCTAAGCCAACTTTTGTAGTAGTGATCATTGATCAAAGGTTGTCATCCTTGTTCTCATCCATTCAATCTTCCATCACACCAATCCTTACCTTAAGCTCTCATTGGTTACTTATTATCCAAAGCTTAGCTATTGATTTGTTTAGGGTCCTTTAACATAAAATATACACCATTGATTTGAAATCTAAGCACATTCTTGATCAATCTTCCACCTTTGGATTTTCTAAGAGTAAATCCTAATTATTCTTCTTCTATCTGTGTGACACATTAATTTTCCTAATCATACTCTCAAAACTTAAATATTGATATGACCAAAATAAACACTAAGATCATCAAATTGACTTACTAATAAAATTCGAGGTTCTATCCCAAAAATTAACATTTATCCCTCTAATACGACATAATAGTTTTTCGTATAAATTTATATGTCGTTCAACTCATTTTCTATGTATCTATAATTTCTCACTTAAATAGAGAAACTTAATATTGTTAGATCATCGACATCATCATACTAATGATTACATATACAATCATTCATGACCTTGAAATTTGATTATCATTAAAATAATTCATTAGAAGTATATTAATGAATGAAATCCATGATAATAATTCATGAATCAAGTTTATGAATTTTTAGGGCATCACATATAACCTATAGTAACTGTCAAAAACCTATTCTAGAGCATCACACACCTATGTTGAGAAAACCTACAGTAACTGTCAAAAACCTATGTCCGCACA